>JAJKKK010000075.1:0-280453 GCA_022432375.1 Nemania sp. FL0031 | reverse complement strand
TATTATAATATATTTATTATTATTATATTTTTTATATAATTAATATAAAAGTTTTTTTTAATAGTTTTTTTAAATATTATTTTAGCTTTAAAAAAACTTACTATTATTATTATTATTAATAACTAAAATATTTAAACTTAACAATTATAATAAAGCTTAAAAATATAACTTTAGTTATAGTTATTTTTAAACTATTAAAAATAATTAAAAAATTAAATTTATAAAATTTAAATAATTTTAATTATAATTATAAAATTTATTTTATTTTAATATATAATTTATATATTTAAATAATTATTAATATTTAATAATTTTTAAAGTTATAAAAAAATATAAAATATAATTAAAACAAATAAATAAAACTAGCATTAATATTATAAAAATTAAAAAAAAAGTTTTTATTAAAATATTTTAAAAAATTAATTAATATATAAATTTAAAATATAGTTAAATATAATTAATTTATTATATAATAATAAATTAAATAGTTTTAATAAATTAAATAGTTTAATAGCTAATTATAGCTTAAAATAAAAATATAACAAAAATATTTTTATAATTATTTAAAGTTTAATTAAAAAATATTATTATAAAAAAAAAAGCTATTTTTAATATTTTAGCTTTTATTATATTAATAAATTATAGTTTAATAAAAAGCTAAATTAATTAATTAATAATAAATATTTAATTATATTATAATATATAAAATATAAATTATTAAATAATTATAAATAAATTAAAGCTTAAAATAAATAATTATAAAAATAAAAATAATATTAATAATTTTTAAATTAACTATTTTAATATTTTTTATTATAGTTTAATTTTTATTAAAACATTAAATATACAATATTTGTTTTTTTTTTACATTTAGTTATTTTTATATAATAAAGTTAGTTATAAATATATAATTATTACTATATAATTAACTATTTTAATATTTATTAATAAATATATAAATAATAAATAATAATAAAAAATATATATAAATATAAATAATATATAAATAAAAATAATAAATAAATAAAACTAATATATAAATATTAAAAAATAAACTTTTTAAATAATATTAAAAAAAAATAATATATATAAAACTTAATAAAATAATATTTTTTATTATTATTATAATTTATTATTATTATAATTATAATATATATATAAAATATTAAATAATTTATATATATATAATTTTTTAAATAAATAATTATTTTTTTAAGTTTATTAATATAAGTTTTTATAATTTAATAAAAACTATAATTATTTTAATTTAAATTTAACTATTAAATTTAAATTAATAATATATTTTAAATTTAATTTTATTAATTTTTTTTATAATATTAATATAAAATAAACTATTAAAATAAAGCTTTTTTTTATTTTTATAAATATTATAAATAATTTTAAATAAAACTATTATTTAAATAATAAGCTTTTTTAAATTAAATATTTTTATAAAAACTTACTTATTATAATTTTATTAAAATTTTTTAATATTTTTTTTTAACTAAAAAGTTTAATAAAAAATTAAATTTATTAAAATATATAATAATATATTAAAAACTATACTTAAAATATTAAATATTATTAAAACTTTAAAAAAATATAATAATAAATTTAAGCTATTATTAAATAAAATATTAAAACTTATATAAAAATTAAACTAAAATAAAAAATTAAAAAAATAAAAATATTAAAATAAATAATTTTAAAAATAAAATATAAATTTTACTTAAGCAAATAAATAAACTATAACTAAATAGCTAAGCTAAAGCTTAATATATAAACAAAAAAATAAATAATAATTTTTTTGCACAAAAAAAAAAACAAGCTATATAAGCTATATATAATATAGTTTTTTTTTATATAACTAATTATTAATAACTATATATTAACAACTATAAATAGCTGTTAGCAAACAATTAATATAGCTGCTTAATAGTATATATAGCTGCTAATAACTAATATAATTATATTTAGTTATTTTATTATTTTGCTAATTATTTTACTAAATATAATATTGTTATAAACAAACTGCTAATATAAAAATATAAGCTATTAATAACTAGTATAAATTAATATATTATTTAATATATAAAGCATAAAAAAAACTTTTTTAACTACTTATTTTTTATATATAAAATATTATAATAAAACAATTAATATTTATTAACTTTTTTAAAAAACTTAAAAAAAGCTTAGTTTAAATAGTTTTTATTATATATAGCTTATAAATATATTATTAAAGCTTTTTATAATATAGTTTTTTTTTTATATATTGTTTTAAATAATAATAAACTTAAAGTTTAACTATTAAAAATAAAATATAAATAAAAATAAAAAAAATAAAATAATAATAAATAAAAAAATAAATAAAAATTAAAACTTAAAACTTAAAATAAATAAAATATAAATAAATAAAATAAAAACTATATATATAATTATATTTTTTAATAAAAATATTTAATATAAAATATATAATATTTAATAGTTAATAAAATTAAATTATATATTTTTATTTTATTTAATTTATAATTAAAATATATTATAAAAAAATAATATAATAATAAAAATTATATATTAAAACTTTATATTTAATAAAAAGCTAAATAAATAAATAAAAAAATAAATTAATAAAAAAATAAGTTAATAAAAAAATAAAAAACTATAATATATTATTTTTAAATAAAAATAAATATTTTTTAATTAAATTATAATAATATTAATAAAAAATTAAAAACTATAAATAATTTTTATTTTATTTATTTTATAAATTTATTTATTAAAAATAAAAATATTATTAAAAATTATATAAAATTTTTATTAATATAATAATAAATATTAATATATTATTAATTAATAAATAAACTATAATTAAATAATTAAACTAAAGTTTAATAAATAAATAAAAAAATAAATAATAATTTTTTTATATAAAAATAAAAAATAAATTATATATAAATTATATATAATTAAGCTTTTTATTTATATAATTAATTATTTATTATTATATATTAATAGCTATAAATAATTATTAATAATTATTAATATAACTATTAATAATTAATTTATTATATTTAATTATTTTATTATTTTATTAATTATTTTATTAAATATAATATTAATATAAACAAATTATTAATATAAAAATATAAATTATTAATAATTAATATAAATTAATATATTATTTAATATATAAAATATAAAAAAAACTTTTTAATTATTTATTTATATAAAATATAAAGCTATAATAAAATAATTAAATTTTATTATTTTTTTAAAAAAACTTAAAAAAAGCTTAAATTTAAATAATTTTTATTATATATAGCTTATAAATATATTATTAAAGCTTTTTATAATATAGTTTTTTTTATATATTATTTTAAATAATAATAAATTTAAAAATTAACTATTAATTAATAAATAATAAAATAATATAATTAATAATAAACTTAAAATATATAAAATATTATAATAATAAAATATAATAATAATTAATTAAAAAATAATAAAATATTAATTAAATTAAAAAATAATATAATAAATAAAAAAAACATAAAAATAAAAGTTTTTTTATTTTTAAATATAAAAATTTTTAATTTTATTATAATTATATTTATTAATTTTTTTATTAATATTATTATTTATATTTTAAATTAAATAAATAAATAAATAAAAATAATTTAAATTATATATATAATTATATTATTTTTAAATAAAAATATATTTTATATTTAAATTATTATATAAATAATAAATAATTTTTATTTTATTTATTTTATTTTTTATATTATTAATTTTTTATATTATTAATTTATTATATAATTAATTTATTATATTATTAATTTATTATATATTAATAACTTATTATTTTTTTTATAAAACTTTTTTAATTATTTATTATTATTTTATTTTAATTAAAAACTATAATATTTTTTTAAAATTAATGCTTTTTTTATTAAATTAACTTTTTTTATACTTTAAGCTATTTATTTTAATTTAATTGTAGCTTTTTATTTTAAAAACTTATAAATAATAATTTTATAAACATTTTTTTTTTAAAACTAAACTAAATATACTGCATTTTTTTGTTGCTATTTGCTTTTTGCTTTTTTATATTTTATTTATTTTTATTAACATTTAAATAATTTTAATTAAATTATTTTATATTATATTTAGCTAAATATTATAGTTTGTTAATATTTTTAAATAATAGTAATTTAAATATATATTTATTATAATATTTAAATTTTTTATAATATAATGCTTAAATAGTTTTTTACTATTTTAAATATTATATTAACTATATACTAATTTATTTTTTTGCTTAATAAACAAATATTAAACAATAGCTTGCTTTTATTTTTGTTATACTAAATTAAACTTTGCTTTTTATTTATTTTTATACTTTTAAACTTTTTTTAATTTAAGTTTATATAATAATATTTATATAAACTTTATATTAATTTAATTAAATAAATATTATATTAAAATTATTTACTAAGTTTTTATTTATTATTATTTTTATATTATTAATAATTAATTATTATAATTTATTTATAATATATATAGTTAAAATAATAAAATTAAAATATGCTTTTAATATTTTAAAAATTAAATTTTTAGCAAAAATAATATTTTTGCTTTATTAAAACTTATTAAATGCTTTTAATATTATAATAATATATAAAACAATAATAAATAAATATAGTTTTAAATATATATATAAAATAAAAATTAATATTATTATAAATAAAACTAATTAAAAAGTAATAAATTAATAATATTAAACTTAAAATATAATATTAAAAATTTTAATATAATAGTTTTAATAAACAATAAATAATAAAATTAAAGTTTAATTAATTATATTTAACTAAAAAAATATATATTAAATTATATATTTAGCAAAATAATTTTGCTTACTAATATTTTTACTTTTTAAATTATAATATAATATTTAATAGTTTACTAGTATAAATTTATAGTTAACTAAAAACTAGCAACTTAAAAACTATATATATAATATTAAATAAATAATATAATAATAAATTAAGTTATAAAATAATAAATTAAATATAAATTTATATAGTAAAAACTAATAAAAATTATTTTAATATACTAAATATATATAATACTAAATTAAAATTAATTAAAGTTTTATTTTAACATTTAAACTTAAATAAGCTTATTTAAATATAAATTAACTATATATATAATAGTACAATTAAAATAAACTAAATACTTATAATATATAATATTATTAAAATAAAAAAAAAAAAAAAAAGCTAAAATTAAAAATAGGTAGATAGATTTTAAAGTAGTAGGTTAGGTTGTCTAGTGCACCTGCCGTATGATTAGATAGGTTTAGTAGGGCAGATATGGTTTTGACACAGAAAGAGCTGTGGGCAACCGTAACTTACTTAAACTAAACCTCAGATTCAGTTGGTACTCAGTGCATGCATGCGTTGCATTGTAAGGCAACTTCTCCTCAAGGCAACAAGATCGTAGGGCGCTGTATCTGCTGGGTACACCTCAGTTCCCTCACTTCCCCGGTTTTTTCTAGAACCTGTGAACATCCCCATTCGCATAAGACAAGACGGATACCTACAGACTACTTCCCTGTCAGACCCTGCCTGTATCTATTCTGTATCTATCCCGGTACCTTCTGTATCTAGGACTGAACCAGACCTCCCCAGACCAGACTCACTTCACCACCATTTGCGCATACCTACTTACCTGGGTCTTGGTCTTGGTCCAGGTCTAAGCTCTAGTTTATTTTTTTCTCTTCTTTTTCTTTTTTTTCTCTTATAACCTGGTCGCTCAAACTACCTATCTACTTACCTACTTACTTCTTACGGACGACCTAAAGCTCGAGGGCTTGCTTCCGGCCCTGTATATTCGCAAACTCCATCTCTTAAAAACCTGCTCTGCGTATTAGTCAGTCAGTTAGTTCTCCGTATACAGGCTGCCATTCGCTCTGCCTCCTTCCCTGGGAGCACGCAACCATGGCTCCGCGCGAGAAGAGCCAATTGAAGCGGACTCGAGTCGGTCACCCATCCTCGCCCTATCGTTTGTCCTCCTCGGCTTTCGTTAACAATGCCTATTATTAGGACTCTCCAAACCAACAAGATAGCGACCTAGCCAAGAAACCTCGTCGGTCGGAGCGCTTGTCCCAAAAGCCCGACACCGGCGCCGACAAGCTCAAGACCCCCATCATCAAGAACCAGCTCCCTTCTCCCGTCACCCACTTGACCGACCAAGAAACCTACAAAGAGTCCACCGCCGAACCCCCTGAGGGCCGCCCCAGCCAAGTCACCCATCGCATCCACGAAGAGACCTTCTCACAGGCCCAGCGCCTCTCCTCTCCTCCTAACGACACACAAGCCTTTCCAACCTCGCAGTATGTCGACGCTAACGCTGCGCTGTCTGACGAAGTCGAGGACGAGGTGAAAGAGGGAGTATGGGGTTATCTATTCCCTCTGGAACCGCGGTATGGCAGTAGGTGTATCGTCTTGCGAAAGCGGACTTCATGTGAACACTCTAAAGACAAGGGAGACTCTGCGGACTCGAAGCAGAAAAATAAAAGCTCCCCAGAACAATGCGAGAAGTCGAAGACCAAGGGCGTTCCGTCAGGTGGATATCTCATAGGACGCCATCCAGAGTGCGGTAAGTTGGTCTGCTACTATTCCTGTTTGTTTAGGCTCTTGTAGGCGCAATTCTCTGACTTAGTAAGCAGACGTCGTCATAGATGATCCTATAGTTTCGAACCGGCACTGCCTGCTATTCACTGAAAACAAGGGCGATGATAGCGTCGCCATTATGGAGGACCTGTCCAGCAACGGTACCTTCGTCAACGAGGCCATAGTCGGCCGTAACCAACGGCGCGAGCTACAGGAGCAGGACGAGATCGCAGTCATGGACAAGGCTCGCTTCATCTTCCGCTATCCTCGCAGTCGCACTTCAACTGGCTTTTCGCAGCAATACACTTTGCTTGAGCGCTTGGGCAAGGGCCATTTTGCCGAAGTGTTTCTGTGTGTTGAGAAATCCACCGGCCAGCGCTATGCTGTCAAGATATTTACCAAGCACCCAGGTATGGAGGAACGGTCGAAAATGGATGGGCTGCAGCAGGAAATAGCAGTCCTGATGGGTGTCAGCCACCCGAATGTCCTATGTCTTAAAGACACCTTCAACGAGAAGAATGCCGTATACCTCATACTAGAGCTGGCACCCGAGGGCGAACTATTCAATCACATCGTATCGAAGCAAAAGCTTTCAGAAGACGAGACGAGGAAGCTTTTTGTCCAGCTCTTCGAAGGGATCAAATACTTGGTACGTTTGTCATACCCAACTTAACCCCACCTGAGTGTTGGTGGTACGCTAACACACACCTTAGCACGACCGTAACATTGTACATCGTGATATTAAACCCGAGAATATACTTCTCGTGGACAAAGACGTTAATGTCAAGTTGGCGGATTTTGGTCTTGCTAAGATCATTGGTGAGGAGTCATTTACGACCACATTATGCGGCACACCAAGCTATGTTGCGCCCGAAATTTTAGCCGAAGGGCGCCACAGAAAGTACACCAAGGCTGTTGATATCTGGTCTCTCGGAGTTGTGCTATACATTTGCTTATGCGGTTTCCCTCCCTTCTCCGATGAGCTCTACAGTCGCGATTTCCCCTACACGTTGTCGCAGCAGATTAAGAGTGGACGCTTTGACTACCCGTCTCCTTATTGGGACTCCGTTGGAGACCCGGCTCGTAAGTTAACATTTCCCGAACTGAAAGCAAAAGACGCTAACCAATACCAGTTGATTTGATCGATCATATGCTGGTGGTTGACCCTGAAAGACGGTTTACGGTTGATCAATGTCTGCAACATCCATGGCTTACCCAAAAGATGCCTGCGGTAGCTGACAGTACCGATGGTCTTGTCGATGGTATTGGTGGCCTCGACATGCACCGCCGCGGTGTAGTTCGTGAGAGAACTCTGCTCAGTTCTATCAACTCGGTTCACGTGACACGGAAAGTGCCTCTAGGTCCAAACTCGAAGCAGCCGCTCAAGATCTATTCGAAGAACCCAACTGCACATACCCCGGCTGGGTCCGCAGAAGCCCGACCAGACGACGAACGGGCACCGGATGAGTTTGTGCAGATGGGTGGTAAAGGTGACCAACCGCTCTTCGGAGACGACGCGAACACTTTCTACTCCGCAACTGAAGCCACAGCTGCTAAAAGTGGAAAGCCTAAGGCGAAGGGCAAGGGCAAGGCTAAGGCCAATGGTAGGTGATGGGGATGCGTATATATCTGCCGGGCTTTTAGAACTAGGCGCTGGAGAGGATTTGAAATGTGTATATTCGGATGACGTTATCTATGTGTCGGCTATATCGGGGGAGGCTGTTTCAGTCGAGCTTTTGCACTCATTATTCAGCGAGCTATACTCGATATGTCTGATATCAGGGGGATAACGAATGTTGCCATGGTTGCTTGCGTACCTATTGTTGGTATGCCCTGTTTATTTCTTTTTTTTTCAAGCTAGGTGCAGCATTTGCTTGGTCGCTTTTAGTCATGGCTACGTTGGGAGCGGATTTTGGCGGTCATGGACAAAGAAAAGTTGGTAGTGCATCATCTTAGCGCCTATATATCTCTAATAATACCATGAATCTACTCTACTCTCTGGGATGTGAATCTGGCTAGGCCTCGTCCTTGGCGCTGCTTGTTTCTGGGCAGACTTGAAAGATGCTTAGGGTGGTTCCCTGCAACTCTATAGGCACATAGTTAGTATACCGATGCCTTCGTTACATAGCGCAGGTACCTCGCAAACTATAAATATTCAATCCCGGTACCCGTCAGTCACTGGTAGAAGCTAGAGCAGCAGTATCTGGTTAGGGCGAAGATGAGAGATAGGAGATATCCCTCAGGCTTTGTTGAATTTTGAGGTCTCAAACAGTAATTGATTCGTTCTAGATATCTAACGCTTCTCTTATAATTATATTATCACGGCTGTAAGTTTAATATTGCTGGGTAGCGGGCATATATGCCAAAGCGCGTCATAAAAGGCTCTTCGATCTACACCTAATTCTTACCTAAATCGTTGCCCCGCGATATATATATTTGTCCTACGTCTTTGTTGAATCAGGCTATCAAGACAGTCAATCTCAGTTATGGAAGAAGTGAGGTACTGCGAGACTAGTCGAACCGGACTGGCTTCTATAGTGGTCGCCTTCAAAAAAGCCCTTCGGTGCCGATTCACTGATTATGTCTTAATTTGTGTCAGTACAAAAATCTCTTGAACTGAACCTGTATATGCGTTTAAATATATATATGTATGTCCAAGCGCTGATGGTACATGCATCTCTCTGTCTATATAAGGCCCTCTTCTGAGCCCGACTCGGAACCAACCCGCCGCCCAATGGGAATCTTATACAGTAAGTATAGGGACATGGTGTTTTAGTTAATACATGCCGGGATGTGTGTGCGCCTTCTTTGACTCCGGTTCACGGAACAAAACGTGGGAAAACCCAGACATCTCTTCTATACCGCAAAGCTGTAACCGCTACCAAGCCGTTTCCGCCCATACCTGTACCATTTCCTTGCCTCGTCTACCCAAAACACCGAACTCGCCAATATTACCAGGCGGACGAGGTCGACGAGGCCGAGGGCCTCAGTTTGAAAGACCTCCTGGAGCCATGGGAAGTAGATGACGAGTAACTGGCCGGCTAGACTCAGAGCCACGGCCCAGTTGAATAGCTTGTTAGAAAACAGACCGACTTCACCACGGAAGATGGACTTGCTTTCAGACCGACATGAAAGCGCGTTGAACATGTCGAAGAGCACGAAACATGTAAAGGTCATGGTCGTGTCGCGTCGCGTGATCTCGCCGTCTGCCAACATCTCGTGATAATATACGATCATCGTGCCAGTCATGATAATTGCTGCGGACGTTAAAACACGGGTAATCAGAGACCGGGTTAGTACCGGCTCGCTGCGGGAGCGAGGTGGTCGTGACATAACGTCAGGATCAACCCTCTCCACACCTAGGGACTGTGCTGGAGGTCCATCCATTATAATATCTAGCTTGGGTTAGTGGTAAATTACTAGCATTTAGATTGGATGACCTACTGATCCAGAGAATCTGCATAGCATTCAAAGGCGTTTTAAACCCGAGACAAGTGCAGAGGAAGACCAGTGTTAGACTTGCTACGCTGGTGCTGAGCTGGAATGTGATAAAGTTCTGGATGTTATTGAAGATGCCCTTGCCCTCCTCGATAGAGCGCAAGATGGTTGAAAAATCGTCATCGGTGAGAATCATATCAGACGCCTCCTTAGCAACATCGGTGCCATGCATTCCCATAGACACACCAATATCCGCCCGCTTTAGTGCTGGTGCGTCATTGACACCGTCACCAGTCATAGCTACAATATCGCCACGCATTTGTAGCGCTCGGATAATCTTTAATTTGTGATCTGGGTTGGTACGTGCAAAGATGGTTGTCGTCTGCATTGCTGCCCCAAGTTCTTCCTCTGACAGGCTGTCCACTTCGTCACCGGTGAGTACTGGCTTTACAGAGGCCTGGTTCGTTGTATGTTCCCGAGGAGTCGCGATTTGCATGCCAAGCTGCTTTCCAATGGCCAATGCGGTAGTGGCAGAATCACCCGTGATCATGATCACCTTGACACCGCCACGCATGAGCTTTCGGATCGATCGAGCTACGCCTGGCCTCGGCGGGTCACTCATGCCCACTAGACCGGCGAAAACTAGACCTCGATATAACTCTTCGCTATGTGATAGTGGTGGGCTTTGATTTCCGTCTCGAGAGGCTGGGGTGCCGCTTCGAGAGACTGGGCCTAATCCTGCCCTGTTCCGTGTTGGTCTCGTGATAGGGCCACTGGCAAAAGCGAGGACACGTAATCCCTTCTCTGCCATACTCTCCGCTGCTTGAAAGGCCTCATTACGCCGCTGAGCATCCATGATAACTTCACGTCCGTCCGGGGTAAGATATGAATCACAGGCGTCTAAAACCTTATCGATTGCGCCCTTCATGTAGGCGTATTCCCTCTCACTGTTCCCAGGCTGCGCTCCAATCACAACGCCCATCCACTTCCGCTCCGAACTGAAGGGCATTTCCGCGGTCCGGGGGCCAATAGATTCTCTTACATCATGCTCCTTGTACCTATCTAGGAGGTCCAGCATAGCAACGTCTGTCGGCTGCCCCACCCATCGTGAGTGAGAGGTGAAGTCTTTGCCTTGGGAATCGGGCAGCACAGTTTTCGTGCCATGGGTTACACGAGCGTTATTGGCGATATTGCCGATACGTAGTATTTGTAGTGCTGCAACGTCTGGAGTCTTTTCGGTTGCTACGTCGTCTGAATCCACATCCAGCGGCGCTTTTGACCCAAAATACCACATTTTGGTAGTAGTCATATGATTCAATGTTAGAGTTCCTGTCTTGTCGGAACAGACGACATTAACAGAGCCCAGGGTTTCCACACTTGGCATTTTTCGAACAATGGCATTGTGTTTTGCCATTCGATGAACGCCCAGTGCCAGGGTCACCGTCACGATGATGGGGAGTCCCTCGGGGATAGCGGCCACGGCGAGTGAGATGGATATCGTAAAAAGATCGAGTAGTTTCTTTCCTTGCAACAACCCAACTAGCGAGATAAGCGCAATGATGCCGAACGATATTTGGCTCAGTTGCTTGCCCAGCTGATCCATATTTAGCTGAAGTGGTGAACGCGGGCTCTCAGTGCCTGACACGCTCGCAGCAATTGTACCGAAGTGCGTTTCCCCGCCTGTCGCAAACACAATGCCTTGTCCGTGTCCGGATTTTACGAGCGTTCCCATGTATGCGATATTATTAATGCCCTGAGCGCTCACGTCGTCTTTTGCCTCGCCACCGTATGAAAGAGGAGAAAGGACGGACGGACTGGGATGTCGTAATCCATTAGAGTCAGGAATCGAAGGTGAATAAGCACGGCGGGATCTTGTGTCTGATGTCATTCTTAAGGGTTCGTTTTCCCCGGTGAGATTCGATTCGTCGATTGTCAGATCGGCTGCTTTCGTTATTCGAATGTCGGCGGGTATGCGATCACCAGTTGTGAATAAAACTAAATCGCCAGGCACCAACTGCGCGGCCATTACCTTTGACGATGTCGCCTCCATCTGTTCTTCCCCTGGGGTCTCGGTGTCAGTAGAGGGCTCAAGGCCGTCTTGCGCGCTGTCAACGGGTGGCCATGTTGAACTCTTGACACTAGGAGAAGCTTTCGAGGGCTGGGCGCGGACGAGATGGGCGTGGTTCGGTACAAGGTGGTTCAAGGCTTCTATCGATTTCTCTGACCGGTATTCTTGCACAAATCCTACTGTAACAACGATAGTGACCGCAACGGTAATACTGACTGCATCGTCCATGTTTCCGACGAAGATAGACAGAAATGCTGAAATGAGCAGGAGGATGATTAGTGGCTCGCGGAATTGTGAGAGGAAGCGCAGCCACAGAGGGTCTGGCTCATCATGGATGATCTCATTGGGGCCGAAGTCTCCTAGTCGAGAAAGAGCTTCGCCGGGAGTAAGGCCATGGGTCAACGAGGTTCGCAGCTGCGAGGCTGTCTCGGCGGGGGTCATAAAGGCGTATCCGTCGGCCACAGACTAAAACCAAAGATCTACTTAGTCACCAAATCGCTATCATGGAGTCTTGCGACGGGAGTTAGTTGCCAGTGGGGAGCTTACCCTCGATTGGGCAGAGGTCGTCCGGACGTGGCCTGGACGAGAAGGAGTTCTGGAGCGATCGACGGCTCCATTGCTCGCGAAGTCATAATCGTGATCGACGCCGTTGATGCTCGGTACTGATAACGGAAGAAGCGAGTCGCCGTTCGGTTCGCGACCGCGCCACGGCCATGGCATCTTTGGAAGACGATCAAAATGGATGGGCTACGGCAGAACACAGCGACATGAGGAAATTCGACAGAGAAGCTTTGGCGCCTTCGAAAGCGAAGAAATGTGAGAAACGACTACTGGGAGAAACTCATCATTGGAAATGAAATACGGCCACGTATCGGGAAGAGCCGCTGTGTAGGAACAAGGAAGGCGTTGGTGTAAATCTAATTCGTATGTGTGTACGGAGACAGGGTGTAGTGTAGGTGTTGGCGTGTCGTGTTGGATCGAGATTAATTTATGAGGTCGTCAAGGTGTCTCTTACTGGCTTTGGCTTCTACTTGTTGTCTAGAACAGTGGTAAATGTGGGACGCTAACACACTTAAAGTGACCTAAAGTGGCCTGGGGTATGCGTGCCATACCCAAAACGGATTGCAGTACGTACCCATAATGCATATGCGCAAGGTACGAAGTACAAGACTGACACTAAAACAGAATGTATCACGATTGGCTGGAATAGGTATACAGCTCTCTAAGTTGAGCTAGACACAGCATAAATGTATATTTCCCTTTTCTGATGCTGGGTAAAACCTGCATCCCTCTGCGGCCTCAAAAGAAAATTCCGATTTAGAGTAACTTGGAATACAAGTACCTAACGTAGATAGAAAGACGACCCTAGTTTTAAGTTTTACTATTCCGTTCGTATCCAACGAAGAATGGTAATGACAATGATACAGCTACAAGACACCCAAACTCTATCTCCCTTAGATTTTGATAGCACGAAATGACGTTAGCATATTAACTTTCCTCCGTCCTATTTCGGAACAATTTCAACAACCAAATTCAAGCCCTAGCTAGGGGGATTATATAACGACCAATATATCGCGGATACAATGTTACCTACCTCGGTATGCACGTGACGCAGCAACTTAAGACAGAGAGCGGATGAATAATATATTGCTCGGCTAGCGAGAGCCTCCTAGCTACCTAGAGTTATCAGGTTAGTTTAAGCCTTGTCTACGAAAAGGCTTAGTCGTGATAGAGCCGAACGTTGAGATTTACCTCTAAAAACTAGAATTCAAGGTTGAGCTCACTAAATCAAATATTCGATAGAATCCGGTACCTTCAACCGAGAATCTCACCTACGCATCTGATTAAACTTTAAGCCAATACATTAGCTGAAATTCGTGAGCGAGAGGCGGTAGCACACATACGCCAATTTACTTGATGAACTTAAGCTTTAGATGACCTCTTTAAAGAAAGCGTATCTAGCGTAGGTTCGATTTTCATTTATCGGCATGCAATATTTGTTAATATTAGTCAGATGCCGGACACACTGCGTGCGAGCAGAGGCAAGACCATAATATAAAACCTCCCTGCTGATAATATTCTCGTCAACTTATCCGTCACCATGCCTGGCTGAGCAGGTGTTTCTTGTAAGATGTGAGATATCATCCTCATCGATATGGACTCAAGGGAGCTTCTAAATCATTAGCTGTCGGTATGAGTGCGCCATGCATAGCCCCCGACCCACCACCTACTCCAACCTACCCAAGATTCCGCCGAAGATACAAAGTAGGAGCACCGCATTATTGAAACAATATTGTTGTTATCAGGCGAGTGCTATTAATGATGTCACTGGCTTAACTACCTCAGATTATGCCATGGTGGCGATTTTACTGTATGGCTTAACTGCCTCGACTACTAGCAATCTTTAGCTCTAAGCCACCTTTCAGAACTGGAGTGAAGCCCCTGTTGCCCTTATTTAGGACTAGTGTTGACCATCACTTGCAGCATACTTTATTCTATACGCTGTACTTAAGAACTTATATACTGATTATATAATTAAAATAACATATAATATGTAATTCAAAAATATTAATTATTGTTCTTATTATTATTTTCGTTGTTGTTATTGTTGTTGTTATTGCACAGCCCGATCGAACAAAAAAAAATTACATGTCAATACTTCTAGCAGGGATTGCCTCGTAGGTCTAAACAGGCTCGAATGGACGTCAATATATCAAGCGTAAGGAGTCGGGCGTCCTGACCCTCTAAACTCTCACGTTACTCTTTCTCGTCGGTTTCCCCCCCTTCCTCTTTTCTGCTCAAGATGCCTACAAATCACTTCAATCCCGCTACTTCATCTATAGCACTTGCCCGCCAATTCAGCAACCCATCGGATGTATTTTCCGTATTGCTTATCCTTGGAGGCGATGTAGTAGTGAAAGCCATCGCGCAGCTCGCAGGATCTCGCACAACCCCAGTCGCTTTTTCATTTGGTAAGTACCTAATATACACATACGTATACGCGTTCGTGACGTCTGCTCAAACTAACCTCCGGCTGTAGGCTGGGTTGCCTACTCAATTACCGCTCTCATGGGCGTTTTGGGTGAGAATAGGTTGATGTCTGCCACAGATTACCCGTGCAAAGTTATCAATGCCCGCAATGGATATGTTCGTGAGAACTCCAGTTGGGTTATCGGCCGGCTAGTCCGCGATTTCGACTGGTGGATGGATGGTGGCCGATTGGATGGACCTATTCGAAAACGCGTCCGAGAATTGTTATCGGAACAACAGGCGGTTCTCAAAGCCTCAGGGCCGCCGCTAAGAGCTGGCCTTTGCATTTCTGTGTATAAGGCTAGAGAGGCTCGGCCAGGTTACCCCGGGTATGACTTGGCATACTTTGCTGGCTTTGGAACCGCGGCTATACAGCTAGCTTTGGCTACTATACCCTTCGGCTTATATGGAAATTGGGCTATCCTCCTAGTGACTGGAATAGGTATTGCTTTATCGTTCGTGACGGGCGCCGTTCCTCGATGGGCGGAGGAGAAGTGGGCTTGTCGGCGTCAATCAGATAAGATCACGATCTTGAGCCGGGGGAACGGCAGTCAACATGCCATCGTGATTATCGGCGATGGAAAAGGATTAGACCTAGAAGACCTTGCCGCTCCCAACTCCGCTCCTTCTTCATCGCCGATATCTAAATTCATCGCCTTGGCTCTCGCCAGTTTTTGGATCCTACTGCTGATCACGGCTGCGGGGATCGAACAGAATACTTGGTTCCTTTTGGCCATCGGCAGCATTGGTATTCTGCATAATATTTACGTCGCCGGGGTAAGTCGCTCTCCAGAACATTTCGGCGTCCCTCTCGATTTCGTGACTGTAATCGGTCACCGCAAGGTTATGGAGGCCTTGTTTGAAGTTGAGACCATGTATCCTCGGGTAGGCAAAAGCATGCTGGCGACTTTTTTCCCAGGCAACTTGCGACAAGATGAGATAGATAGGTGGAATGAATTGGACCAATTAGCAAAAGAGAAGGAGGAAAGTAAGCTGCCATGCGTTACTGCCAAGCAGGTAGTATAGGTGGCTACAGCAACCCAATCAACTATCGAGTCTTTTTCATACGAAGGGCACGGTAGACATAAAAAGAGCTTGAGTCCACGTTCCTGGATTCTGGCTGCTTATACATTGTTGGCGAATCCCGCTGTGTCGGTATCTCACGTTCACCTACAGTTCACAACTACTAATGGACAATGAGATAAAACATCTGGTATGCCAAAGTTGCTGGCGTACCGTTTTCTCAGGAGAAGCTTTCAAAGCTGCCTGGGAAGCCGGTGTATCCCACCAATCTAGTATCGAGCCCTCATCAGCGAGCGTCGTGACTGGTTATGCTTATGACACTCCAACATGGGCGGAAATGCAGCTGTCTATCAATCACATGTGTGAGTGGTGCGATCTTCTCTGCGACGAGTTGTTATTCTACTATCGACACGCAACAAAAGCCAAACAGCCTCCAGGAAATCAGAGGTTTCGTGTAGCTGTGCAGTTTCAGAGGCACTCCGAACGCCCATTACTCCTGAAACTCTCTATTGAAAACAGTTGGGCTCCGTCTTGGCACGTCTACACTTCCCCCGAAGACCACGCAGCACGTTATATCACCGAGCGAGGCGTCCTAGACAAAGTAGATTCACCCGCAAGTTACCTATTAGCGTCACAGCGTATCCGTGAATGTGAATCACAGCATATACGCTGCCCACGACCTGTAAGCGCAACGCCGCCAACCCGGGTTATCGATTGCACCGACCCTACGTGCCCACGTCTATTCATTACCAAGGGGGCATCCATTCAGTATGCAGCCCTCAGCTACGTCTGGGGGGAGGAGCAACCGCATCGTACAACCCAGTCTCGATTTTCCTCCTATACCAAGCGCATCAACACGGCTTACATCCCAAAAACCATCCGCGACGCCATCAAAGTCGCACATACTCTCAATATCAAGTACCTCTGGGTTGACGCCTTCTGTATTATTCAGGACAGCAGAGATGACAAAACTAAGGAGATTGCGCTCATACGGACAATATTCCGAAACGCGTACATAACCATCATCGCCGCCAACGCTAGCAAAGTCAGTGATGGATTCCTCCACCGCTCGTTCTTGTACAACACGCCGAGCACCCTCCCATTTAATTGCCCCGATGGTGCTAGAGGCAAGATGTATTTGCAGTCGTATAGCGGGGCGCCGCGTGAGCCCGTCAATACTCGCGCGTGGTGTCTTGAGGAGCGCGTACTGTCAACGCGTGCACTTTGGTATTGCAGCCACACCCTCCAGTACGAGTGTCAGACGGCACACGTCAACATCGACGGCTCTCAAAACATGGCTGACCCTATGGACGGAGTCCCACGTCTGCCCGACTGCGTCTTCACCCCCGAACTCTCTGCGCTCACCAACCAGGAGGCCGAGAAGACGGTGGAGGCCGCGTGGCGGAACATGCTCGGGCTGTACACGCGCCGGGCACTGACAAAGCCGCGGGACAGGCTCCTTGCCCTCTCCGGTGTTGCCGAGTACTTCCACCGCTTCTGGCACATCAGCAAGTACATCGCGGGACTTTGGGAGCACCAGATGCCAGGTTGTCTGCTGTGGTACCAGTCGCGGGAACCCGCCCCGCGCCCGAATCAGTACAGGGCGCCGTCGTGGTCGTGGGCCGCAGTAGACGGAGAGATATCCAGTGCCGCCGTCACCTACGCCGGGGCAGTATGCACCGTTCTCGATTGCAATGCAGAGCCAAAGTCAGGCCTCAATCTGTATGGCGAGGTTACTACGGGCGTGCTGGTAGTCAACGTGATACTTAAACAGATGACCTGGGCACCGGCTCAGGGGGAGCTATTCGAAACTGGCGGCATTCTAGCGAATGGTGCAGACGATTCTCATCCAGAGCATGGGGAAATCGGGTATACGGCTATCGATGCGGCCGAAGAGGTTACAACGTTGTCGAGGCTTGAAGTCACCGCCGCTATGTTAGCAGAGACGGAAAGAACTCTTCTTGGTATTTTGCTTGTGCCTGTCACCTCCGCCGGTACGAGGGACACCTATCGGCGAGTTGGATGGTTTACGGCTCCATTTTGCGATAAGTCTGCCTGGCTAGGGAGCCCGCATGAGGTTATTAACATCGTATAGTTTGAATAAATATCCGGTGTTATGCTTCCTTTCGCAGACAGTGTAATATTCGGACGTGTTCAATTTTGAGCTTTGTGGTCGCTCAATCGAACATGTCATCTTGAAAGGTAAAGGGGAGCAGCGTATGTCATCGTTTTTTCTTACGGTTAGAGTATCTGTGATTTCTGTATTGTGCAACGGGGCAATAGGCTAAGAATAGATATCTTGAGCGTATCCTATAACTTATTCGGTGGGTTTAACGAGAAAATCGAGCATTTATTTGAACATGTTATGTACCAGAAATAGCATCATCGATATCACAAGTCCTACCTCGTGACAAGGTCTCCTTAATTGAATCCCAAACATTCTGATTCGGTATAATAGTTCGCCCTCTAATGCATACCTCACCATTGACACGTAAACCAATAGAGAAGCCCTGGCGATCCCAAAGCGAACTGCATGGCAGGATGAACTCGTTCTTTTTGGCTGTCAATCCCGTCCCCTTATGGATTACGCCTAGAAGAGTACCGTGGGGTGTTAATACGCGAACAACATCAGCTGCTTCTAGTACTGTATCCGCGGTAGGCAATGATACGCCACATATCAGGCAGACGAGGAAGCGCTTTAGCTCAAGGGCAAAAGTTTTCGCAGGGATGTCCGCTATCTTATTGAAGGAGAGGACACCATTTGTTCGTAGAGAAAACTTCGTCATCTCTTCCTGGGGCAGGAATTGCGATACTGCAACATGCATAAAGGTTTCTGAGAAGTGCTGTCGTAAGAGGCCGGTTCCGTCGCTATCATGTTGTCGTGTCATCCCGGTGCAAGGGCCTGAAAGGGATACGAGTGTTACGTGTCGGTCAATATCAGCTGCGAGTGCCCAGTCATCTCTGAGCGCCTCTAAAGAGAGAGGTGTAGCGTTTATATCTTCTAGTTCGATGCTGGTAGAAACAACGAAGTGTTGGGCCCCTATCGTCGAGTTCGTAGTTTCCATGGTAAACGTATCGTAGGCCACATCAATATTAGGAGGCTTATCTATCGGCTACGGCAAGGCGGTTTGAGTGCTTTGCGCGGAGGTGCACACTGCTCCTCGTGGAACCTTCGCCGCTATCTGGAACCTTGCAGCAATTGTAGGCTGTTGGATAGCATCAAGGAAAAGCTCGGGGAAACTCCCTCTACGCGCCTCAGGGGGAACCTGGTATCCATCTACGTCAGGAAAAACGGCAAGGATATAGTCGCGTGGTTTGGTGGTGCATCGCCAGCTCCTCCACGCTTCCATGATAGGGTTATACGCCGGATCGGGTCCCGGCTTGCAGTCGTAAACTAAGAGTATGTTGACGCGATGCCTGTACACGACGTCAAAGTATATAGAGAATAGCGCTTCTTCGGCCGCGTCAGGCTGTATCCCGTGGTAAGCAAGCTTGTCTCGAAGGAATATTTCCGCCATGGAACGTTGTGCGAGGAGGGCCCCATGAGCTATCCACTGAGCGACCGGGAGCTGACGGCGACCGCGTACGCATGGTGCCGGTTTAAGGACGATGAAATCTAATTTAGTCGCATATAAGCCTTCTTGTCGCGTCCAAAGTCTCTCGAACCAAGGATCCGCAAAGAAAAGGTGTGGGCATGACCTTCCGTGGCGTAGTTCCTCCTCATAGAATAATTCTTTGTCAACGGGACCTCGTTCAAAAACTTGGATAGCCTTCTCTTGCCACGATATGCACACCGGGTTTTCTATCAAAATTTTGACGCATCGGCTAGACTTATATATAGAAGGGATAGCCATGAGTTGGTCGGAGATACTAATAGAGGGAGAGTCTGTCTGGTCAATACAGAAGAGGTCCATCCAAAACCATTCCTTGCCGCATACATCACGGCGTCGAAGGAGAGACAGGATATCTTGCTTCCCAGGACTTAGCGACACCTTCCCTTTTGTGAGCGTAGCCACGAGCGCAATTAGTATCTTCTATAATGATCTGGATGCATTAGACAAGGTAGGCTCACATGCGACACCCTCGACTGTAGATTCTTGGATGGTATCTGGGGTTCCCCAGACGTGGGAGATCGCAATGTAGTCATCAGAAGTAGTAGCGTGCGGCTTTCGGTCAACATATAAATAACCGTCATGCCGTTCGCGTATCCTTACTAGGTAGATATCCATGACGGAAGACTCCTTGTTTGAACCTAACGATGGGTAAAGCTGGATTGAGTGAGCAAGCAGCTACATCGCTGACGATTTTATGCCTGGGGTATAAAAAAGCCGTGGCTTCACTTCGTGGCTGTAATACGTGGGTGGCTTTGATTCATGGCTTAGTACCAGCACTCGTAACTCATTAGAATAAGAAAGACTTTTCTATACTTTCGTTCCTAAGTTTAGAAAGCCGCTAGCTATAACGGTATATTAAATTTTAATATGTTTTGATTACGGTTTTCGTTGATAACACAGGAGAATCTGTTCGGGTATCGATAATTCATCCATCATTAAAGCTACACTATGAGTAGTATTTACCTGCGGATGGGTGTTCCGGTGTCGTTGCTCTCAGTAAGGCATTTCGAGTAGCCTATTTGGGTATTGACATAATCTTGTTCCTGGACCCCAATAACCCGACATCATGCATCTTGCTTCACTCTTGGCCGCAATCCGGACGTGGCTAACCCTTATGCTTAGGGATTCGATTGGACGCAGCAGCCTCGCTTTCTATGTTTGGTTTCATTACCGGAGCTGTACCCTTGTCCTCACTTAATTTTACTCGTCAGTAATGAGACAGGGCGGGTGATCTAACCAGGGGGTCAGGTTGATTACATAAGGAGGATCTAGCTGAAAAATTCATTGATTTCTTATATAAATAGCTTAGCCCCTAGCTTTAATTTCAGCTAGAAATTTAGCACCTATAGATAATATATACTTTTTTTTTTTTGTTTTTTTGACTTTTTTTATATATAAAATTTTTAAATAGCTAAAAAAATAGTTTAAATTAGGCTTTTAAAATATACTTAAAATTAATACTTTAAATTATTTTATTAGTATTTTTAGTAAAGCTTTTGCTATATTATTAAATATTTTTTAAAATAGTTATTTAAATAAATTTTTTTAATAAAGTTAATTTAAAACTAAAAATGTTTTAACTAATTAAACTACAAAAATTAATTATAATTTTTATAACTAATTATAATAATATAAAACTATAAAAGTAAAACTATTATAAAAAAAAACATTAAATTAAATATTTTTTTATAAAATTAAAAATATTATTATAAAAAAACTATAAATAAGTATTAAAACTAGTATTTTTAAAAAAAAAGCAGTAAAAAAAAAATAAAAGTATAAAAAAAGTTTTATAAAAATTTATAAAGTTTTATAAAGTTTTTATAAAAATATAAAAATATTAATAAAATATAAACTTTAAGTTTATTTTTAGCTTTATTTTTTTATTTAATAATAATTTATAATATATAATAATATAAAATTTAAATTAATATAAGCTTTAAAGCTATATTTTAAATTATTTTAAATATTAAATTAATAAGTTTTTTGTTAAAATAATAATTTTAAAATAATATTTATAAAAGCTAGTTAATATTTAATATTTAACTTTTTAAATTAAAAATAAGTTATATTATTTTAAAATTAAAGCTTTAATAGCTTATTTAAAGTTATATAATAAAATATTAATATAAATTTTTATAATATTATTAAATTAGTAAATATTTACTAAAAATATTAAAAAGTTTTAAAAAAAAATAAAACTAATATTAATATTTTTAAACTTTAAAACTTAGTTTTAAAATTAAATAATTTTTATAATAAAAAATAAGCTAAATATTAAAATAAATATAAGCTTACTATATATATAAATTTATTATTAACTTTTTTTATATTATTTAAAAAAAAAAATTAAAAAATTAAAAAGCTAAAAAATAGCTATAATAAAAGTATAAAATGCTTTTTAAAATAAAAAATACAAAAAAAAACAAACAAAAAAAAAATTAAATTATTAGCTATTAATATTTTTATATAAATATATTAAATAGTATTTATTATTTGTTTTTTTTTATTTTTTTTTTTAAAATTAATAAATTTTTTAATTTTATTTTTAAGTTTTAAATATTTTATAAAAACTATTTTATTATAAGCTTTAAATTTTTAAATATAAACTTAAAATTTTTGCTATAGTTTAATTTAGCTAAAAATAATATTATTATAATTAATATAATAATTATTTTTATTATTATAGCTAATATTTTAACTGCTTTTATTATTATAACTAATATTTTAACTATTTTTAATAAAAAAAAAAAAAAAAAAAAAGTTTTTAAAATATTTTATAATATTATGCTTTTAAAATTATTAAATTTTAGTTTTACTATTATTTTAAACTTTTTTAACTTAAGCAATATTTTTTATTTTTTATTTAATAATATTAAAATTAATAATTAGCTTAAAAACTTTAAGCTATTATTTGCTAGCTAAAAAATATTTTTAAACTTTTTAGTTAGCTAATTGTTTATTTATATTTAAATAAAACAAATTATAAAAATTATTTATATAGCTATTTAAAAAATATATAATTAAAATATTATAAAAGCTATATTAATAGCTTAGTTTAATTATAATAATTTTAAGCTTTAGTGTTTTTTTTAAACTTTTTTAAAAAAGTATAAAAATAATTTAAAAATAAAAAATATTTTTAGCTTAAAGCTATATATAATAAAATATAAAATAATTATTAATAATATTAAAACTTTAAAAAAAATGTTTAGCAAAAATATATTTATTATAAAACTATTAAAAAATATTTTTAATAATATTTTATATTAAATTTTTATTTTTTATTTAATATTTTATAATATTTTATATAAATAAAAATATACTAATATTTATAAATATTTAAACTTATAAGCTATATTTAAAACAAAAATTAAAATATATAATATTAAAAACTTTAAAATAAAAAATATATAAGCTAAAAAAAAAAAAAATATATATAATTAATTATTTTTTTTATATAATATTTAAAACAAGCAAATTAAGTTTATAAAATTATTTGCTAATATTTAATTTTATTAAACTAATACTAAAAATAAAAAGTTTATAGCTATTTTTTAAAAATAGTTATTATTTTTTATTATAAATAATAATTTAAAATAAATTATTTAAAAAATTAAAAAACTTAAAATTAAATTATAATAAGCTAATATAACTATTAAAAAAAAAAAAAAAATAAAAAGTAAATTTTAGCTTTTATTATTTATTATTTTATTAAAATAGTACTATTAAAATTTTTTTTAAACATATTAAATATATTTTTATATATATTTTATATACTTAAATTAATAGTTTTTTTAATAGTTTAACTTTATAATAAACATATATTTAATATTGCAAAATAAATATAAATTATAAAGCAAATATAAGTTTAACTAAAATTGTAAAAAAAACTAAAAATATAAAAAAAATATATTAAATATTTAATATTATACTTATAAAAAAAACAATTATTTTTTAAATAAATATTTTATTATAATAAAAATAAATAAAAAATAAATTTTATACTTTAATAATTATTAATAGTATTTAAATAGCAAACAATTAAAATTAGCTTTTTAATATTTTAAAATTTTTATAAATATTATTTTTTAAATAAAAAAAAATAATAAAAAGTTTATTTTTATAGTTTTAAAATAAATTTATAATTATTATTTTATTAGTAATTTTAATTTTTAATATAAAATATATTATAAGCTAAAAAAAAAAAAAAATAGTATTAAAAAACTTTAAAATTATAAAACTTTATAAAAATTAAAAAAATAAAGTTATAATATTTAAAAAAAAAATTTAAAAACTAAATTAATATAATATTTATATAATAAAAATAATAAATAAAACATTTGTTTTTTAATTAGCAATATAAACTAATATAGTTAAAATTATACTAACTAATAAAATTAATTTTGTTATAAAAAAAAAAAATAGTTTTATAAAAAATAACTATTTATTTAACTTTAAATAAAAAATTTAAATAAACAAAAATAAAAAAAAGCAAATTGTTAGCTATATATTTAATAAAAATAATTTTTATAGCTATATTTTTACTATAAACTAAACTTTTAAAAAGCTATTAAAAGCTATTAAATTTAAAAAAATTATAAAATATAACTTTAGTAATATTATTTATATTTTTATTAAGCAAAATATATTTTTTATAATAATAAAAAAAATTATAAAAAATACCGATTAATTTAATAATGTTATTATAATACTTATTTTTATTATTTTTAAATTATATACTATAAATAAAAAAGTTTAAATAAAAAAAATAAATAATATATTTAACAAAAAAATAAATATAACTACTAAAAAAATAATTATAAAAGTTTTTAAATTTGCAAAAGTTTTAATATTATAAATTAATAAAATATTTTTAAACTTTAAAAATAAAAGCTTAAAAATAATTTAAATACTATTTAATAATATTTTATACTTTATAAAACTTTAAAAAAAAACTTTTAATATTGCTATTGTTTTTTTAGCTACTTTTAAGCTTATTTAATAAATTTTTTATAAAATTTATACTAAAAATATTAAAAATTATAAAAACTAAATTAATATTATTTTTAAAAGTTTATTTTAAAAAAATTATAAAACTAAAATTATAAATTTTATTATATTTATTATTATAATATACTAAAATATAATAAAAAATTAAGCTATTAAAAATAAAAAACTATTATATATTATATTTATTTTGCTAGCTATTATAAAGCAAATAAAAAACTATATTTAATTATATTTTAAGCTTATAATTGTTTTTAAACTAAATTTTAAAAATAAAAAAATTATTATAATTATTAATATAAATGTTTAATTAAATATTTTAATAAACTTTTATACTATAAAATACTATTTAGTAATATAAAATATTAATTTAGCTTAAAAAAGCTTTTTTAGTTAAAATAATTATATTTTTTATATTAAAATAATTAAAACTAAATTTTAGTTAGCAAAAAAATTAATTAATTTAGCTTTTTATATTATATTAGCTAAAATTATAACTTTTTTATTTTTATTAAAAATAAACTTTATTATTAAAATATAAATAAGCTTATATTATTAAAATAGTTATTTTAAATATAATATAAAATTTAATATTATTTAAATTATTATATTTATATTTAACTAAAATAAAAACTTTAAAATTAATTTTGCTAATATTATTAATTTATTAAAAAATTAAAAACTATTTGCTTATTTAAAAGCAAAATAAATAATAACTTTAAATTTTTATTATTTAAAATTAAGTTTAATAATAAATTTAATATTAATTAATAAAATTTTTATATATTTAAATATATATTATTAAGTTATTATATAAATAAAAATTAATTTTTAAATAAAAGTTATATTATATTTGCTTTTTTACTGCTAAATAAAAATAAAAACTTATTTAAAAAAAATATTAATTTAAATAAGTTTATTAAAATTAAAAACTTTAGTTTAAATAATAACAAAAAAATTATTATAAATTTAATTAATGTTTAATTTATAAATATTATAAAAATAATAATTTAAAATATATTTTAAAATATAAAAGCTAAAAAACTTATTAAAGCTAAACAAAAAAAAACTGTTAATTTTAAGCTTTTTAAATATAAAAATATTAAATTTTATATAAATATTATATATAAAAGCAAAGCAAAAAAAATTAATTTTTAAAATAATATTTTTTTAAATAAAATTATACTTTTAAATATATATAACTAAAAAAATTTAGCTTAAAAAAAAAATGCTAAATAAATAAAATAAAAAAAGTTATGTTTTGTTTAATTATAAGCTAAAAAGTAATAAAATTTTTAGTATTATATTAAAACTAAAAACTTTAAATAAAAATTTTAAATTTATTAATTATATATTAAAAAAATTATTATATACTAAAAATAATTAAAGCAAAAATTTACAGTTTAAAAACTAAAGTTATTTAAAGTTATATAAAAATTAACTAGCAAAAAACAGCTTATTAATTAAAGTTTTTAAAAAGTTAAATAAAAATTTTTTTATAAAAATTTAATTTAAAGTTTATATATAAACTTTAAAAAACTTAAACTAATGCTAAAAAAAGTTAAAAAAATTATATAAAATCTAAATAATATTAAGCTTATAAATTTAAAAAAAAGCTATATTATTTAAAGTTTTTTTTAAAAAAAAAATAACTATTAGTATAAAACTTTTTAAAAATAAAAAAACTTAAAAATAAAGTTATATTTTTTTATATAATTAAAATAATTTTTTATTTTATATAACAAGCTAAAAATATTTTAATATTTAGTTTATTAAAAAAAAAAGTTATTAAAGTGATTAAAATTAAGCTTAAAAATAAAATTTTAAAAAAGTTTTATTTATTATATTATAATGTTTAGTTTATACTAAAAAAATTTAATAAAAAAGTTTTAGTTAATTAATTTAGCTATTAAATTAAATAATATTATAATTAAAAATATAAGTTTTTTTAAAAGCTATAATAAATTTACTAAAAATTTTGCTATATATAAAATTTTATTTATAGTTAATTTTTTTTTTAAATATAATTAAATATTTTTAAATAAATATAGTTAAGCTTATATTATTTTTTTTATTTTTTTAAAAACTTTTTAAATAACTATTTTTTTATAAAGCTATATTAACTTTATAGCTTATTTTTTTAAAGTTTTTTTTAAAATATTATATAATATTTTATTATAAAAGTATAAACTTTTTTTTTAATAATATAACTATTAAAAGCTTTATTTTTTAATATAAAAATAAAAAAATAGCACTTAAAATTTAACAATTTATAATAAAGCATATTAAAAATATTAATGCTATTTTGTTTAATTTTAAGCTTATAAAACTAATAGCTAATAATATAAAAAATAAATAATATAAATTTTTTATTAAAATTATAAGCTATATATATAATATTTATAGCTATAAACTTATAAAAACTAAAATAATTAAAATTATAAAATAGTTTAATTATATAAGTTTTATTTATATAAAGTTTTTTTTAAAAGTTATAATATACTATTAAATATAAATTAAAAAATATTTTATAATAGTTTTACTTTTTATAATATTAACTAAAAAAAATGTTATTTTTATTTAAAAAAAACTTTAAAAAAAAATAATAGCTTAATTAAAAAAAGCTTTAGTAAATATTTTAAGTTTTTATTATAATAAACTATAAAAAAAGCTTAATTTAAATTAAAACTAATATTTTAAAAACTAGCTAAAAAGCTATTTTTTATTAAAAAATTAATAAGTTAATTAAACTAATAAAATATAAATTAAAATATTAAAAAAGCTTTAAATTTAATTATAATATTACTAAAAAAAAATATTTAGCTATAATAAAAACTTTAAAATATTTAAAAAATTATTTATATAAAATATATTTTTATTTAAAAACTAATATTAAAATATTAATTATTTAATTAAATAATAATTTTTTTGCTTTGTTTAATATTATATTAATTAAATAAATTGCTTATATTAAAATATTTAATTTTAAATTATATTATATAACAAAAAAAAAATATATAGCTATAAATAGTTTATTTTAAAAACTTTTAAAGCTATTAAATTTAAAAAACAATAAATAAAAAAATAATATTAAAAATTTTATTAATATTTAGCTTTATATTACTATTGTTAGCTATTTATATATATAAGCTGCTAATTAATAAGTTTTTTATGCAATATTTAATTTAAAGCTAAAAATAAAAAAAAAAATATAGCTATTTTGCTAATATAGCTTTTATTATGCTTTTTATTTTACTTAATAATTTTAAGCTATTTTTAAATTAATTATTATAACTAATAAATAAATAAATAAATTTAAATTAATAAATTATTTAATATTTAATTATTAAAAAAACTTTTAATATGTTATATATTTTTAAAGCTAAAATAAAGTTTAAAAAATATACTTTAAAATATTTTATTTAAAAAAACTAATTATAAAAAAAATTGTTTATAAAATATTTTTTTTAAAAAATATTAAATACTAAAAAGCTTTAAAAAACTATTATATAAATATTTTATAAAAGCTTTACTTATTAAAAAAAAAACAGTATAATTTAATAAGTTATATAAATATACTATTAAAAAAGTTTTTATAGTAATATTTATAATATAATTAAAGTATGCTTTAAATATTAGTGTTTATTTAAAAATAAACTTAAAAAAAAATATTAATAAAATAAACTAACTAACTTTTTAGCTTTTTAAGTTATAAACATATAAATTATACTTAAGTAAAATTTTTTTATTGCTATTATAAAAGCTTACTATAAATTTTTAAAATATTTAAAACTAAAAGCTTTAATTATTATAACTTTTAAAAATATTAAAAAGTTTTTTAATTGTAAAATTTATAAGTAATATAATATTTTAATTAAAATTAAATATAATAATAGCTTTAAATTTAAAAAAAAAATATAATATGTTTTTTTTTAAATAAGCTAAAAATTAGTTTATAGTTTAATATACTATTTATAAGCTTAAAAACTTATTAAAAAAAGCTATAGCTTTATAAAAATAAGCTTATTAAAGCTAATAAATAATATTAGCAAAAAATAGCATATTTATTTAAAAGCTATAATATAAACAAATTAAACTTTAATTAAATATTATAATTATAATATTTATAAATTAGTTTATAAAAAATTATTTATAATGTTAATTAAAAATATTATTTTTTTTTAGCAAGTTTTAAACTAAAATAAAACTAAAACTGCTAAAAATATAATTGTTTTATAAGCTTAACAAGCTAAATATAAAATAAAAAATATTAATAAAGTATATAAAATTATAGTATATAAAAAGCAAAAAGCAGCAAAATATAAAAATTAATAAAATATTTATAAAATTTAAAATAATTTAAAAAAAAATTTATTAGTACTTTTTTATAATAAAAAATTTAAAATTAATATAAACAATAATAAAAAGCTTTTTTATAAATAAAATAGTTTTTATAAAATTAAAAATATTTTAAGTAGTAAAAAATATAAATTAATAAATTTTAATAATATTAAACTTAAAAGTTTTTTTTATATAAACAAACTTAAAACTTTTATAAAAAATAAAAAAAAATATTAAAACTTTATAAAGTTTAAAAAAAATATATAAACTATAAAATATTTTTTTTTTATAAAAAAAAAACTAATAGTAGCTTAAAGCTAAAATTTTAAAAATAAAAAAAAAAAGCTAATTGTTAACTAAATATTATTTTGCTTGCAATAAATATAAAAAGCTTATTTAATAATAATAAAGCTAATAAATAACTAAGCAATATTTAAAAATAAAATAAAAATAGTTTTAAATAATAATAATTTTGCTAAAAATTATATTAAAATAAAATTAATAAATTTTTTAGCAATATATAAAACTAAAATTTTTTTTTTTTGCAAATTTTTTTTTTATTTTTTTTGTTTTAGTTATATATTTTATTAAGTAAATATTTATAAAAAAAAATTTAAATTTTATAAAAAAGTTATATTAATTAATTAAAAGCATTAAAAAAATAAAAAAATACTATATATATTTATTAAAATTTTATATATATTTTTTTTTTTTATTAAATAAATTTTATTATTAACTAAACTATTTATTTTTTTTTAGCATTTTTTTTACTTAAATTATAATTATTAATTAAAAAATCGCTAAAAAAATTATAAATATAACAAAGCTAATATTTAATTAAATATATAATTATAAATAAAAAGTTTTTTTTTTAGCTTTTAGTTAGTTTAAAGCTAAATTATTATTATTTTAAATATAATAAACTTTTTAAACTATAAATTTATAGTTGCTATAAATACTTTTAAAAAATTTTAAAACGGATATATATTTAAAAAATAGCTATATACTAGTTTTATTATTAGTTTTAAATTAAATAAAACAATATTTATAAGCTTTGCAAAAAATAGTATTAAGTATATTAAATTATTAAATATATAAACTTTTTAAATATTAATAATTATATATAAAATTAATAATATATTTATTTTAAAGTTTATTTTAAATAGTTTTAATATATATTAGTTAGCTTATTTATTTTTAATTAAAAGCTTTTTAAATAATAGTATATACTAAATTAAATAACTTAAAATTATTAAATAAATTTAAATAATAAAGCTAGCAAATATATTATTTTTTAGTAGTACTATTTAAAATTTAAAACTAAATATTTTTTAAAAGCTAAAACTTAACAATTAAATTTAAAATATACAAATTAAAAAAATTTTTAATATATATATTATTTTAAACTAAAAAATAGTTTATTTTTTTAATTTTTTTGCTAATAAGTTAAGCAATATTAATATTTTTTAGCTTTTTAAACTTTTAAAGTTTTAAAACTTTAATTAAACAATATAAACTAAAAATATTTTAATTAAGTAAAAAAACTAATTAAATATTTAAAAAACAAAAATAATATTTTTTAAAAGCTATTATAAAATTTATAAAAAATAGTAATATTTTAAAATATAAAAAATATTATTAACTAATTTAAGCTTTATTTGCTTTAATAAATTAAATAAATAAAAAAGCTATTAATTAAAAAATAAAAAGCAAAAAAAAAAAAAATAAAAAATAAAAAAAAAATATTATAGTTAAAATTTGTTAAAAAGCTAGCAATATTTTAATTAAAAAAAAAATATATAACTTAAAATACTATTTTTAAGCTAATAATATAAATATAAATTAAAAAAATTTATTTAAACTTAAAATAAAAAAAAAAAAGTTAAATGTTAAAAAATAAATTAAGTTAAAAAAATATTTGCTAAAAAAATTAATTTATATAATTAAATTTAGTTAAAAATAAACTTTAATAAAAGTTTATTTGTTTATAAATTAAAAAAAAAATTACTAAAAAAAATAAAAAAATATAATAAAACTATTAGCAAGCTTAAAAATTATTTGTTTATTTAAAAATATTAGTTAATTTAAAAAAAAATTTATTTAAATTTTTTTAAATTTTTTTTAAAAAATATAAAAAAATAAATTAAAAAAAAACTATTTATATAATTATTTAGCTAAAAATAAGCTTTATGTTATTTTTTTGCAAGCTTTATTTTAAGCTTAAAAAAAAGTTATTTGTTTATTTAAAAACTATTATTATTTTTTTTTTAAAAATTACTTTTTAATTTAAATAAATAGTTATTTTAATTTAAATTAAAAAAAGTTATTTAAAAAACTATTTAATAAAAAAATAAAAATTTAAACTTATTTTTTTTTATAAAATATAAAAACTTGCTAACTTTAACTTTTTTATTTATATTTTTTTTTTTTAACACTTTTATTTTTTATTTATTTTATTTACTAATTTATTTTTTTATTATACTAATATTTTTTTAAAATTTTTAAAACTAAATAAATTAAAAAAAAAAAACATAAATTAATATTTTTTTTATTTATATATAAAGCTTAAAATATATAAACTACTTATTATTATTTAAATTTTTTTTTTATTTTAAATTATTATATTGTTTTATATAAAAAATTATACTTATAACTACTAATATTTATTTAAATTAAAAATTAATTTATTATTTAAAAAATTTATAATTTGTTTTTATAATTAGCATTAAAAACTTAGGTTTATTATTTATTATATATTTATACTAAAAATATATAATTTTTTTATATATATATTTTATTTTTTTTTTATTATATTTTTATTTTTATTTTTATATTATTTTTTTATTTATTTATTTTACTTTTATATTTTATTTTTTATTTTTAATTTTTTTATATATTATTATATTATAAATTTTTAAATTTAAAAAAACAACTAGCTTAAAAAGCAGCTTTAGTTTTATAATAATTAATATTATAAAAATGTTTTAGCTTTTTATTTATATTTATAATTTAATAGCTTTTTATTAAACAAAAAATATTTTATAGTTTTTTAGTATTTTTTATATTAATATTTTAAATTATTATATTAAATATTATAATTTTACTTTACCTAAGCAAATAAATAAACTACAACCAAATAGCTAAGCTAAAACTTAGCAAGCGAACAAAAAAATAAGCAACAATTTTTTTTATACAAAAACAAAAAAACAAGCTATACACAAGCTATATATAGCTAAGCTCTTTGCTTATATAACCAATTTTTTATAACTGTATACTAGCAGCTGCATATAGCTGCTAGCAAACAATTAGTATAGCTACTTAATAGTATATATAGCTGCTAACAACCAACTTATTATATATTGGCTTTTTTACCGCTTTGCTAATTGCTTTGCTAGGCATAACACTGCTATAAATAGGCCGCTAACGCAAAAATATAAGCTGCTAACAGTTGGCATAAATTAGTACATTATTTAATATGCAAAGCATAAAAAAAACTTTTTTAACTATTTATTTTTTATATATAAAGTGTTATAACAAAACAATTAAACTTTACTACTTTTTTTAAAAAACTTAAAAAAAGCTTAGTTTAAATAGTTTTTACTATATATAGCCTATAAATATGCTATTAAAGCTTTTTATAATATAGTTTTTTTTTTATATACTGCTTTAAACAATAATAAACTTAAAGTTTAACTATTAAATATTATAATTTTACTATTTTAGTAATAAAAATAATATATTACTTTTAAAATTATAATTTTTTAAATAATTATAAATAAATAGCTTTATAAAAGCAAAAAAAAATAAATTTTTTAATTAATATTATTTTTAAATATTAAATAAAATTTTAGTTAATTTTATTTAAAATAATAATAAAAATATATTTTTTTTTATATAATATATAGTTTATATAAAATTTTACTTTTAATAATATTTTTTTAAAATTTACTAAATATATTTATTATTTATAAAAAGCTATTAAAATAAACATAAAAAAAAAATTTTTTAAAGTTATATTTAAAAGTTTAAAAAATATTAAAAATAATATTTTTTACTAATATTTTATAATTTATATAATTAAATAAAAAATAGTTTTTTTTGTTAATTTTTTTTAAAAAAATATATATATTTTTAAATATAAAAAAATATTTTTTTAGCTTTTTTTAAATTAAATAAAAAATATAAGCTTTATAAATTTTAATTTACTTTTTTTATAATAAACAATATATTTATTTTTTTTAAAACAAACAAACAATTAAAATTATAAATTTATAGTTTTAATAAATATAGTATTATTGCTATAATATTTAAATATAACTATAAAAATATATTAAAAAAAAAAAAATACTAAATTTTAAAAAATAAATGGTTTAATTAGCTATTTTTTAAAAGCTATATACTAAAAAGCTTTTAAAAATTAAATTATTTTAAAAAATAAAGTTTATTTAACTTTTTTTAAAAAAAATACTTTATTATTATTAAAAACTTTTAAAAAAAAAGCATAAATTATTTTAAATTTTTTTATGTTTTTAATAATAATATAAAAACTAATAATTAATTTAAGCTTTTTAAAATTATTAGTTTAAATTTAACTATTATTAAAACTAATAAACTTTTTTTATTTTAATAGCTAAAAATTTTTTTTATTATTAAAATAGCTAATTTTTTTTAAAAAATTAATAAATATAAATATATTATACTTTAATTATTTTAATAAAATAAACTTTTTTTAAAAGTTTATACTTTTTTATAATATATTTTTTAATAATTAAATTATTAAAAGTTATAAAGTTTATATAGTAAATTTTATACTAAAAATTAAAAAATATAGTTAGCTAACTAAAAATAAAATATTATTAAGCATAAAATTATTTATTAAATATTTAAAATATAATTAGTTTTTTGTTTTTTTAATTAAAATAAAACTTAAGCTTAACTAGTTTTTTTTAAAAAAATTTTTAAATAAGCTTATATATTAAAATTATAAATAAAATAAAAAAATAAAAAAATAAAAGCTTAAAATTTTAGTTTTTTACTAATATAAAAAAAATTATTAATATTTAATTATTATAAACTATTTTATAAAAATTTTTTATATAGTTAATTTTTTTTAAGCTATATATAAAAAAATAAAAGCAAAATTTAATTTATTTTAAAAAGTTTATAAAAAAAAATTATTAAAATTGTTTTTTTTTAAAAAAATATATTTAATATTTGTTTTTAAATAGCTAAATATTTAATAATATAAAATTTTTTATATTTTATATTTAAAGTTATTAATATTAAACTTTAATTTATTAAATTTTTTAATATTATTAAAAAAAGTTAAATTTAATAAAACTTTTTTTAAATAATTTATAAATAAACTAAAAAAAGTTATAAATATTATAATTATAAATAAACTTAATAAATTTAATAATAAAAATTTAAAAAAAACTTAAATAAAAAATAAAAAAAAAAAATTATTAATTAAAAAATAAAAAAAATTAAATATATTTATTAAGCTTAATAAACAATTTAAACTTTAAATTAAAATTAAATTTATTAATTTTAAATTAATATATATTAAAGCTAAACTTTTAAATAATATAAAAAATATTAATAGCTTTAGCAATAAAAATTAAAGTTTTTTTTTTATATTAAACTTATTGCTTTTTATACTATTAGTTTTATTAAATATTAGTATATAAAATATATTAAAAAGCATTAAATTAATTTATTTTTTATTAAATTTATATTTTAATAAAAAGCTTTATTTTAATATTTTTGTTTTAAAAGTTAAAAATTATTATAAATAGCTATTATTTAAATATAAAATTAAAGTTTATAAAGCTAATATTAATTATACTAATATTATAACTTTAAATTATTTTTTAAATTTTTTTAAAATTAATAAAATAAAAAATTTAATATTAAAAAATATTAAAAGTTTATATTAATAGCTTTAAAAAAAATAAATAAATTTAGCTTAATATTTTTAAACTATTATTTTTATTAAATAATAAAGCTAAATTTAATATAAAGCTAATATAAAAGCTATAAATATTATTAATATAGTTTTAAAAATAGTTTAAAAATATAAATTTTAAAAAAATAATAGTATTTTAATATAATTAAACAAATTAAAATAGCAAATTTGCTAAAAAAAGCTTTAAAAATAAAAAAAATTTATTAATTTATATATTAATTTAAAAAAAAAATATTATAAAAGTTATATTTTATAAATTTATATTAAATTTTTTTTAAATTTTTTATTTAGTTTTATTTTAATTAAAAATATATTAAAAAGCTAGCTATATTTTAACTAAAAAAAAATAAAATAAAACAAATAATTTAACTAAAAAGTTAAATTAATTATATAAAAAAAATTTAACTAAAAAATTTATTAATTTTTTATATAAATAATTTAGCTTTTAGCTTTAATTTTAACTAAAAATTTAATACTTATAAATAATATATATTTTTTTTTTTTTGTTTTTTTAACTTTTTTTATATATAAAATTTTTAAATAGCTAAAAGAATGGTTTAAACCAGGCCTCTAAAGTACGCTTAGAACCAACACCCTGAGTCGTTTTAGTAACGATGCAGTCTGCTTGTTGGGTTTTGCACAGTTTAAGTCAAACAATGCGGGGGTTTGCTACGAGCCTCGAGAAGCATAATACACCTCTACCTCCCGACGAGAGGAAAATCGCTGCCCGTGTAAGTAGAAATAATTTTTTTTTGGCTAATTGAAGCATGAACGAAGAATGGCGCCACTCCCTGAAGCAGTTCACGCTTCGACGTCCAAAAACACTGCAACAATACTGACCATTATATCCCAGTGGTCGAACCCATCAGATATTTTATCGTTATTACTCCTGGTGGGCGGTGATGTCATTCAAAAGGCCCTAGCTCAGCAGGCCGGCGGTACCTACTACCTCCCTCCGCCCGTCGTGTTTTCTTTCGGTTGGGTATCGTACGCTTTCCGCGGGCTCCTCACCATTATGGGCAATAGACTAATGCCCAGCCCTGAAATATCCGTCACTGTGCTGAATATGGCGTCGGGCTATCACCGCTCGAACCAATCTTGGGTGATAGCTCGCCTTTTACGAGACTACGATAGACTCTGGATGCCCATAGAAGTACGGGAACAACTGGCTAAAGTCAAAAAGGATCCAGGTGCTGACCGGAGTCGGAAAAGGGTTGGTTTGTGCGTCGCAGTATTCGAACCCAGCCCCCAGGCGGTGGCCGGCGTGCCTACGCGGGACGCTATATGGTACTCTGGCTACCTTGTTGCGACGCTACAGCTCCTCGTCTCGGTTGTGCCATGGACGACTAGTGGCATCTGGGAGATCTTTGCTATCACAGTAGCAGGGACGGTGATAGCATTCTTTACCGCAAGCCTACCCCAGTGGACGGATGAAAAGTGGAATTGCGGTCGGAACTCGAAGGGTACATTTGTGCTGACGCGCGGAAATGGCGCTCAGCATGCCGTCGTGATCCTAGGGAACCAGAGAGGGCTACATCTAGAAGATCTCTCTATGCCGCACGAGAGGTTGTCGGTCTCGCAAAGCACCAAGTGGATTTATGGTCTGCTTACAGTGTTATGGTGCGGCCTTCTCATCACGGTGGACGGTTTGCGATACGAGACATGGTTTCTAGTAGCTATCGGCGCGATCGGAATGGTACACACAGTCGCCGTGGCTGGTGCGCCTCGACGGCCTGAAACATTGGGCATTCATCTTTGTTACAAACGTGTTTTTGCCGAGACGAAGGTGATGAAGACACTCCAAGTTACTGAGGACGAGTATCCAGGTCTTGGTAGGTGTATGCTGCCAATATTTTTCCCTGGGGAGTTGCGGGATGATGAGAAGGAATGGTGGCGGAGAGCACGAGCGCGGGAGCTCGCGAGAAAGAAAAAGGAGGCGGCTCCAGTGAGCGCTCCGCCTGACGCTAAACTAACATGGAATGAGAACGAAATGCAGTGTTGTCACCCCTCAATTTGACGAGAGGCAACAAGGGAGAATTGGTGAGGCCTCGTCGCAACAGAAGATATCTTGCATTGGAAGACTCTTGTTTGAACGTTGAATAATATTAGGATGTGGTTTATATTATTTCATAGTGCGTTAAAAGAGCAGAGTATACCTCTGGGGGGTTTTAATTGGCTCACCATAAAAGTACTCATATACCTATGAAGAGATTGTTCTTTTCTCTCTAATAAAACCGTATAACAGCATTGTAACAGCTGCGTTAGTTTATATTCCATAAGTAAACCGACAGCATCATCTATGATGCCTAGCCAACAGAATGGCCTCGAGAATTTGGCTGCCGGTAATGGCTTAAGGTGCGCTACGACAAATATAGCATCGAAGCACGAGCTGAGGTTCTCAAAACCAACCCTAGCGAGTAGCTCAATTCTCAGCTGGGAGAGAATGAGCTGCAAGGATGCAGGGCCTCAGGTAGTATTAGAGTAGAGCATTCCTGATTCCTGAGTGTGGGCCCGTAAAGACAGACGATCCTGGGAAGTCAATCATGGTCAGATATACATTGTCTGGTTTATCTATGACGACCAAGGCAGAAGCGCGGATTGGCATGGATTGCCAACTAAAATCCCTCATTATCCCCAACTTTGAGCTTTCCCTCAACTTGCTGGAACGGATGTCGCCGGCGAAGCAAAATTTCTACAATCTGGCGGATGGTGTGCTAGCCGGTCACTGGACGATTAGGTTTTCGCTCAATCATCTTAGGATGCATATACATAGCCATAGCAACTATATAGGAAGATGGGCGAACGGGGATACTTATTTTTTCACGTAAAGCGTATGCAATCAAGCTGGTGGTATCAGTAGCTTTAAGCAACCACTGCTTCGAATAGCGTTTTCTCCTGGTACTCGGGGGTCTGTGTGGCGATCGTCTGAATCGGAAAGTTGCCTACAAATGACAGCAAAATATTTTATGATACCCTTCTGAGATTTTATGGAGCCCTCTATGGTTGGCAAGTTCGAAATGGCAGATATGGCCCTGGCGAAAGCTGTGATAAAATTCATGTTAGTCAAGGGACATATGGCTAGCATGTTTTACGTGATTTACTCTAGACATGACGATGGCTCTATTAATGAATGGAAAAAAAAAGGATCAAGGGCTGGGGAGTATTCGACTTTTAGTCATGGGTCCTAACACATAGGCCATCTAAAATTACACAAGTATTTTAAACTTCTTCATGATCATTTGAGTAGCGCTTGCTTATACGACTTACACAGTGACAAATCTCCTAGGCTAGGTCTAGACAGGATCGAAACTCTTAGTTCCTATACTCAGCGTAGTGAGAAGCGAATTCTAGCTTATGACGGCGTAAGGTTCTATTAGCTATTCGCGTCCTCTTTCGTGTTATTATCCTGGTATTGGGAGGAATGGTTGTGCGCTAAAAATACTGCTAAAGCTAGATGAGGACCCGAGCAGTGAGTAAGGCATGAGACAACCACATCATTTGGCTGGCTTTCAGGCCTTCCGTTCCCACTTAACCTACCTTCTTCTGTTAAGACTTTTTCCCTAATTAAAGCCAGATCTAAAGTAAAGTTAGGTCTTTAGTGGAAGTCAAGATGGATCGCAAAGCCCTGATCCTTATCTAAGTGCAACATACCCTATAATTATAATGTTAGTAGGTAAGAGAATGTAAGGTATACAGAAACCTATATATGCTAGATTGGCGCGAAACCTGTAGTCGCGCGTCGCAGCTAGGGCGAAGACCTTCTAGATTATGGCTTAGGTGATACACCACCGTTGCTCTCTCCCCGTGGATGCACCATGTAGGTATCCTGCCGCCGTACCTTGCCTGTCACCTAGAAGTTCGCCGCTAGGTAATGATTTGACCTGTACGTGGCCGACGATTCTTACGTAGAGGCATGCGCCGTTTTTGACACCAGTCTCCGATTCTATACTTACAATTACAACATCAGAATATATATCCGTTTTAAAAATCAACGCACACCGGCGCATAAGCCCAATTGACTTTAGCGAGCTATCCGATAATGCGAGCGACAGTGAATAAAATTTCCCGTCAGTTATATCAAGGAATAGAGACTGGTGGATAATAGGGGTAGGCTCCTTGTTATCAAACAAGAATCCAGGGTGTTAGATATAAAACCCATCGTCCTCACATAGTCCATTTAGTCGTAGAGGCGGATTCATAAATCGCATTGCTGAAAACGCGTTCGTTATCTCCATGGGTACCTGCAATGCGAGGAAGGATCTTGGAGCCCATCGATATGGTGGAGTTGTGAGGTTCTTAGTTAAGAAATCTGGGGCCCCAAATTCTGAGAAAAGAATGGCTACCGGTAGTTCGTGTAACAGTTTATAAAACTCTATCATGCGATCTTCTACATCTTTCACATTCAAAATTAGCTGAAGTTTAAGTCCTAAGAGTGACGCTAAATAGACAGGTTCGTCTTCGGCTTTACTCGTGCACCGATTCTGTACCGCATGCATGACCCTTTGGAACCTCGTGTCGAAGCGAGGATTTGCAATTTCGCGCACTGACGGGATGCGACCTTCCATAGCCGCCATGAGATGCATTTCATACAAAATATCGGCCGTTGTTTCTATTATCGAGACTGCAGCAGCAGAGGGTCTTGGAGGGTAAGGTTCATGGTAAGAAGGCTCATACTGAAGGTAGCGAGATAGCCGGTTCCAATATGCAGGGCTATCTGCCATCTGGGAGTACAAAACGCTAGCTCCCTGAATATCATTTGCGAGGGAAGCTTCTTGGAGTGTCCAGAGTCGTTTAAGCCATCCGCTGCATAATATTCTAATACCAAGCTCAAGGGCAGGTGCCTTTCTAGACTCAAAACGACATGGTTCTCTATCGAGCACAAGCTAGGAGCCTGATCGCCTGCTTCCGGTACTGTTTTAGCTCCGGGGCTACCGGAATGCAGAGAGTATCTATCCATATAGCTACGTTGGGGCTCCTTTCATCGAGGTTGAACACGCTGCGCAGGGCGCATGCTAAGTTATACAGGCGGCGAATTTGGCAACTCGGAAGTGCATTGGAGACGGGTTGCCTAGACCGTCGGCCCCTAATTCTCTTGTTAATGAAGCTCAAAACACATAGAGTATGGCATTGGAGCTTAGAACTTACAGACATGGCTAAACGCAATATATTTGACCCTGCTCCCATCGACGACTGAAAGTTGTAGGTCCTCCGAGATGTTTATGGCGGGGACCACGTTCCTTGCCAAAGCTTTTGCTAATAGGTCCGACTAGACGTGCACAAATTCACAACTGCAGTTGTCTTCTATGTGGAGAGTCTTGTATGACGAGTCATCGACCTGGTAGGCTATGCATGTCGTATCAATACAATTACCATGATGCTTGGGTGCGTATGGGCGGACTACATGGTAAGCAGCGGCGACGATATCGAAGTTTTGTAGGAAATGGTGCACCTCACTTCGACACCATCCACTCTCTAATAGGCGCGTACTTGCGAATTTCATTATGCTGATTTGACCTTGAGATTTCCAGTCCTTGACGGGATTTGGGATGGAGATATTGAAATCATCCTGAAAGGCTGGTGGAACTGGCATAGCACGGCAAGAGAAAGGATGCGAAGGAGAATTCGGATAGAAGAAAGCACCTCGCACTGCTCTAAGGTGTATTCGTGTTCATCTTCCTAGTTAGAACTGCGCGTCATTATGAGCTGGCCTAGCCTAGTGATGGTATATAGCTTTCTTCGAACAATCTCGCTTCTCCCGTAGCCCGAGCTTTGCGAAGTGCAAAATAGTCGTAGAGGAAGGCCGTTGAGTTGGCCTATATCAAAGGTGTTGGTAAAATAGTCTTTGGGGCCAATCGCGAGGCCACATGTAATAATATGGGCTTCCGCCAGGGCTCCAAAAAAGAGCCATAACTGTAGAAACGCGACTTTCTCGGCGCACCACGTAGCCTCAAAGCCGATCGCTCTAGAAAGTCCGGGCGATTGTAGACCATAAGGGCTAGATCGCTCGCCGTCAACTAAACAACGCCTAGACAGACAGTAACCTCCATGACAGCAACGGTCGTTGCGGTGCAAAATCCAACCATGGCGAGCTGGATAATTTGCAAACCCGGAGAAGTCGTACACCGACCCAAGCCGAGTTACTTTGAAGGGGATGAACTCTGTGCGGATACCTTCAAGCGGATTTACATTTTGATTCTACATTCTGGTTGATCAAGAGAGTTCTGTCCGTAATTCCAGTAGCCGCGCTTAGCTTTCGATAACTTGAGCTTACTTATCTTCTTGACTTATATAAGGTAGGTGCGAAGTCTATCAGGGGCAAGGTATGTAGGTACCTAGGTAGTTAATTCTTGCTTTTGTATGATAATTGCGTACCTACATGTTCGTTGCATGCATTTAATTGTTCATGTTGGGTAGATGTAGTATGAGCCCTGTGGTTGTGACGGCCGGACCTAATAAGAAGGATTATCTACATGTAGGTAGGTGCCTCTATACCTAGGTAGGTACCTAAAGTACAGGTATACAAGAACCCTTCTATTTGCTATTTACTGCGTCCCACTGAAGTACATTGAGCCACTCTCTCGCAACTACTTCGTACCTATATTTCCTGAATCATTTCACGCTGCATCTACGCGTGAAGCTCACCTTGACGATTGAACTGATACTTATAATATGTTGTATACTTGTCTATTACTGACTATCCGTTTTAAGTTACTTCAAAAATGCGAGTTAAAAAATTAAATAAAATCAAAACTTTCATCATAGGACTACTAGGTTACTTAGTTACGCGATCGGTAAGGTACCTTAAGTACTGTGGTAAGTAAGCCACTTGACGTAGGCATCTATGTACTCTTTGTTTGTTTGAAAAGGGAAGGGGTTATTCCGCTTCGGGAAACTTAGGAACACTAGCCACAGGGCTTGGCGTCATCCTGACCAATGAGAATGACGACCCAACCCAACATGGCACGTTCCCCCAGCCTCTTGGTTTTTTGAAGATTTTAGCATGAGACGCAAGACGAGAACAGGTTGGCCCGCTGTTGCTCATCAAAAACGATGGGTCCTGGATCACTCCTAGTGTAGCTGCCGCCCCCCTCCACCTCAATATTCCTGCCTCTACTTACTTACTCACTGCTCGCTCTCTCTCCCTCTACCGCTTCTACAAACAATCCCGCCTCCCCACGAAAGACGACGCCTCACCACTTGCTGTCGCTTTGTTCTCTCGACTAGATTGCATGTGCGATCAATACAAAACATCGCTTGCCGTAATCACGCGCAGCGGCGCTTTTCTTCCATTGTCCGAGGCGCGGCGTACCTAACGCGCGGTTCCGCCGCTCCCCAAAACAACGCGCGCTCCTGTGTTTACCCTCACCCGCACCCGCACCCATTGTCGCCCATCTCGAGGCCGCTTTACAACCTGCAATACGTGCGCGCGGTCGCATCTATAGACTAAAGTGCAATAATTACAATTGTATTAGGCCCGCCAATTGCCACACCCGCTACGTCGGCGCTCCTGGCCTAGCATTACGAGCACCGCATCACATCCTCATCGCTAACCCGCTTGCTGCTCGTCTACTCTGCTGCCGCCATGTTCTACTCAGAGGAATTGCTCCAGAGGAGCGGGCCTTTGGCCCGTGTCTGGCTGTCAGCAAACATGCACAAGCTGTCCAAGACACATGTCTTGCAGTCTAATTTGCCCAACAGTGTTGACGCTATCATTCGACCTAACCAAGCACCGCTGGCGCTGCGGCTAAGCGGTCAGTTGCTCCTCGGTGTCGTAAGGATGTACAGTCGAAAAGCCCGTTATCTATTGGACGATTGCAACGAAGCTCTCCTAAAGATTAAGATGGTATGTCTCCTCACCGTACTCGTTAAACAAAGGATGTCACTGATCTCTGCGTTCTAGGCATTCCGTGCTACCGGAAACAACGATATCCCCGAGAATCTCAACATGCCAAATCGAGAAGCTCTAATGCTACCAGATCAAATCACACCTGCTGATAACCTAAATATCCTACCTCCGCCTGATGCGAACTGGCTTCTAAGTCAGATGGAGGATGTGAATCCCACCCCTGTCAGCTCAAGCACCCGCGCACGTGGAAGGCCGAGCAACCGCGATATCAACCTCCAAGAAGACTTCAACAACAGCCAATTCCTACATGAGGATAATATGGATGAAGATGAACTTGCACTGGCACCTATGGATGACTTGGAGCTTGAACTGGATTTTGGAATGGATATCGATGAGAGACCACGAATGGACAAGAGCATCGAAATGGGCCGGGACGCCCCAGCCCCGCGACCTGTCGAGGACGATATCTTCAGTGAACTTGACATTGCGCCCCGTACCAAGGGTGCTGATCCGGAGCAGACTATGGATCTGGATTTTGGCGATGATGGAGTCAGGATCGCAGATGCTGATGGAGATATACAAATGGATGACGATCTCCATTTCGATATTGGCGACCAATCCGCTATGCCGGAAATAGGCGGCGTACCCTCAATGGATCGTGCCCGTATTTCGGAATCTCCCCTCTCAGATATTGACGAGAATACAGCCAGGGATGTAGAAGAATGGACACGCCTAAACAATACAAGCATATACGAGCCGGGATACGAGCCCGAAGAGCCCGAGCCGCAGCCACAGAAGAAATCGAAAAAGCGCAAAGTCTTCGGGCTAGATCCTGCGACTCAACTTACCAGTGCACACATCAAGGAGCAGCAGCAGAACCATGACAACATCCTCAGGGCACCTAGTTTCATCTCCCGAGATCCGTATCTGCTCGCCTTGGTTGAACTAAAGAACAGTGGAAGCTTTGTTACCAACATCATGGGCGGCGGTCGTAGTAAAGCCTGGGCGCACGAGTTACGTGACCTGTTGACTTTAGAGTCTATTAAGCCGACAAATGACCTAAAGCGGAAGCGGGATAGCGGTGTTGCTGATCTAGGCAGCGAAGAGGAGCAGGGCAATTCTAAATCACCCCGGCTTGAGATAGGCGAGGATGATGACACGCTCGCTATGCCAGACGCAGGCTTCGGCGATCGCACCATCGCGCCCGATGGGACGATCTTGGAGATCCCTGCTGACGATGGAGTCGTGATGAATAATGACGATGATATTCATCACCCACGCGATGAAAGCATGAATCCGGCATTTGATGACACAGTTGCGCCCCTTGTACACCCAGCCGACAGCGGCCCTGTATCACTTGGTACCAAGCACGCTGTGCACGTGCTCAGAGATTTGTTCGGAGCTGAAGCCGAGACTAACGAGGAGAAACGGAAGAAATCAGTCGTATTCCAAGACTTACTTCCCGAGAGAAGAGCTACAAAAGCAGACGCTACCAAGATGTTCTTCGAATGCCTAGTACTTGCAACCAAAGACGCCATCAAGGTCGACCAGAAAGAAGACACCATAGGCGGCGCGATCCGAGTGCGCGGGAAACGCGGGTTGTGGGGTGCGTGGGCGGAGAAAGAAGCCGGTGGTGAAATGGCAGCACATCAAGAAGAAGAAGAGGTTGTCTCGGAACCTCCACCCGCGATAGCTAGCTCATCGCGCCCTGTCGCTGCGGCTGCATAATTGCGTGTCTCCTTTAGCCAACCTGATAGAGCTCTATAGCTTGAGTGAGGCGACGGGATATTCTTGTACAAATTTGTGGACTTGCTTGGGGATGGGCATCGAACGGCGTATCGGCGTCCCGGCGTACAGGAAACTTGGCGACAAGGGAAATACCATGATTGCAGGCGTGCAGAGGCTTGGATGTCAAAATTAGGGCGCGTGAGTTGGCTGTGCGTTGATGCCGATTGTTTAAGTAGTGAGGCATGATGGATGATCCAAGTTAGGTACCTAGGTAGTTTAGAAAGACTACAGCAAATATGGTAATCATAGCATTTTCAGATACTTAGTTTTGTCTCTGTAGGAAAGTGGCTCATACTAAAACCAAAGCTTCATGCCTTCAATATCAAAAGTTTACCCCTCAAGTTTACACAATCCTATTCCTATGATGGGAGCTAGTCCCACCTTAAGAGGCCTTGTGACGCCATTGATAAATTCATATAAAGACAGGAGAGCAAGTTCGTTAACCTCCGCGCCTGCAACAGTATCCAGCATAAACTCGGGTCAATTATGCAGACATACACTCCTACCAAGAGAAAAATTCCATACTCTGACCTAAATAGGAAGATAACCGAGGCCGCAAGCAAAATCCAAGCTACACGATACGCAGTAATCTGATATACCAGTAGTTGAAAAATAAAACTAGTAGCCGCAGGACTATACGTCGCACCAACTACTTGTTTAATGTTCCCACGGGGTGAGATCTGTGGTCCATTGGGGTATTTGGCGAGAAATTGCTGACAAATGGACGTCTGATTGAATTTCTAGGGGACTGATTAGCAGCGTACACTCGCCTTTGAGAACATTGGCGCTTTAGTCTATACCTCGTCGCCACATGAGAAAGCTAGCGAGATCAACTCGGACTCCTTTGCGATTTTGTTGCCTCTATCTTGGCCCACCCATTGGGCAGCCCCAAATGTCACAGCAAGAAAGAACCCAAGAATGCCACAAATGCTCGCAACTCTACCGAATTTTACGGTCCATGATTCCCTCTCGTTAACTAGGGCGGTAATGGCAGCATTCTGTCCCGCATTGTTGGCTTGTGGCGTTCGTCTCCCCGGATTACTTTGCGACGGCCTATGCCCCTGAGATGGGACGGAGATACGGGGTAGCCTAGTCGGAGGGGTCGATATCACCTGTTGCGGGGGAACTGAGGCCTGTTGTTGAGCAGCTATCTGTGCCATGTAACTTGTTTATATGCTGCACGTATATTCGTAAAAAGCTTGCAATCCGAGTATAGCCAACGAAAAGGTAGGCGGTGAGTTAAAAGTATACATGATAGTATCATTTTGAATAGACAAGAAATAGACTAATCTTAGCATCTACCCCGCCAGTGTGCCTTCTCTAGGCTACGTTAGGCAGACATGGTTGGTAGCAGTCTTACCTCAGCATAATATAATACCCCCCTCACGCGTTTATGACGACACTTTATCTACACTAATTCGAAAAGGGAGAACGTAAGGGTAAAGTCATAAATATATGGGCGCGAATGCGATATTTTAATGATACTATTATCAACACTTTAATTACATACCCTGTAGAAGACATTATAGTTAGGAGTGTATTACCATGAATAGCACTTAGCACGGCTTTAACTCCCTAGAATCCACGAAACTCTAATTAAGCAATAGAAATTATGTAACCTATACAATCATAATAAGTCACGTATTTTAATGAGAGTCCATTATTGCTACTTCGATCTATAACACCCTATGGATACATATTCATTCGGTTTAAGAAACAAGAAGGGAAAGGTAGAAAGCTTTCACTAGCGGATGAGACATCTTGATAGAATCTAACCCTGGAACAGCCGAATACTGAAGTGTAAGACCTAACTGAGTGTTCTAAACCTTTTACTAGTACCGACGTTTTTGAGATACGAACTCTAATGAGTATAGTAGCCATATGATGGAAACATGTATACGTCAGTGATTCTTATATAGGTAACTACGGGATATTGTACTACTATCCACTTAAGCTTTAGGGGCAACCCTCTAGCAGTATAAAGCAGAGAAACAGTAGAACAAACCACGAGTGTTGTAGCCTATACCCACGCTCTCAATTGCCCCTTGCGCCTATAGCTACAACGAACAAAGATGGGTGCTATGTATTGAAACGACTCAGGGTGTTATTCTGAGCGTACTCTAGAGGCCTGACCTGCGTCATTCTTTTAGCCATCTAGAGATTTCACATAAGAAAGAGGTCAGGAAAAACAGAAGAAAAGGAGTGTGTATTATCGGTAGGTAGTAGGTCTCTAGCTGAAATCAAGGCTAGGGGCTAGGCTATTTATACAGGAAATCAACGAATTTTCAGCTAGATCTTCCTTATGTAATCAACCTGACCCCTGGTCAGATCACCCGCCCTGTCTCAGTATATATATATAAGATTTCCCCACGAGAGCAGCAGTAGTTATATCTACCTAGAGCTATGGAAAGATAAATGTTCGGGGCATACATATTTATACATTAGGTCAAGGCTGTACAGACTCCTATCGAGGTCTTAACTGATATATTCTGAGTGAATTTCTATGAAGGAATCAATCAAGCTCATATTCTCAAATTGTAGTATGTTAAACATAGACGTATCGAGTGAGCCACCTGTTCCTTTACTAAGAATCCGGTCGACCGATTATTGAGTTAACAGCAACGTTAGTGAACATCAATAATTATTGAAGTCATGCTGGGTGACTTTACTACCTTAGCGTTGATTACTTAGCATTAATCTTATACCCCTATTATCTCTCTTTGCCGTCTCGGTATGCCATTTTTGCGAGACGACAATTGCTCTTGCCTAGGCTCGGCGGAGTCGAAGGTATGCGATACAGGGATGAGGCCTTGCTGGGAAATCAGATGGTAGACTTGAGCATATATAATGCGGCTCCTGTCGCTAGTCCCACCAATAACCCTAAGGCTTCCTCGCCGATTGCCGCTGACGCGACGCGGGCGGAAACACTAACAGCGCTACCAGTAGATGAACCCCCGGGGCTGCTGTGGCCAGCATGTTTATCGTCTGCTTTGATTCCACCTTCGACATACGCTGAAACACACTAGTCACCAGCTGCTGACCAGCCAGCCATCATGCCTCTCTACCTTTACGATTCGTAAGTTCTGAGAGATTGGCATTTCTTTTGGGCTTAGCATGCAAAGCTGCCAGCTGTAGTGGCCATCCCAAACGATGGATCTGTATTGATGCTGTCCTTGAGGATGATAGGGATCCCATGAAGTGGGCCGCGACTGTCTCAGGACTGCCATTCTTGCTCACGCTTTTCTGCGATCTGTAGTACATTCTTCGGGGGGGTTGTGCATATGAAAGCACGGAGAGAGGGGTTATACCTTTTCACCTGAAGCAAATATGCCTCAATGAGGCCCGGAATGCGAAGGCTACGAGATTGGAGTAGCTTTTGTATAGACTGAATATCGGCCGAAAGGAGGTTTAAATGGTACGGGGGCCATTATTTAGACACGAGGGTAGCACCGAGTTTTTATTCATTGTGTGCAACCCAGATGTAAATGGTGTAACTCGATAATTCACTCTAAGTAAAAGGAGAGAGGGGACAGCCTCGACAGCTATGACTCTTAGACAACTTGGCGTACTATTCAAACAAGCCACGGATTATAATAAATCTTGACTGCTATGCCACAAGAACATGGACGTATTTGACCAGATGTTCTAAATTTATTTTTAAAGTACTAGTAAGTATTTAAAGAATAAAGGGAATCTTTGACACCCTACTACTCCTTAGTTTGAACCGACTTAAGCTCAAACTGCATTAGCGCAATATTTAATGCTGCAACCGCTAGTAATGATAGCTTCAAGCCTTCTATTATGTCAGTAGAATCTGCGTTATTCCTTGGAAATTTAATGTTGTGATAATTTTCCGACATATGAAGGTAAGTTTGATTAATTGATTGATAGTGTTTAACGTTATAAAAGAGACCTAAGGTCCCTCAAACCTCCTAGTGGGTATAAAACGTAGTACGCTATATTATGTACAATATTATACGCCGTAGATACCATTTTTTTGCTTTAAGGGCCTGCTATTTTATAACTCCGTGTCCACTCCTTTTAGGACTGCCGGGCTTTGTGCGTTCGTGTGGCGCTCGCTTAACTATTCCGTACTAGCAGCAAGCGCAAAGGCAAAGTTGTTGGTAGGTTGTTCTAGCGCTAAGGGAAACGGGCGCGTTGTGTAAGCGCTAGCATAGCGCAGAGGTTGTTAGCTTAGGTTGGAGGTTCAAGCCGCGGTCTTTGTAACGCTAGAGTTTTTGGCGCAGTTGTTGTCGTCGCTCACTATGTTAGGACTTCTATGGTTTTTAGGCTGATATGTCGGGAGGCAGTTTAACCACTTGCCTAGGTGGTTATAAAGGTAAGTGTCACTCTGGCCGACCGCCTTTGTGACCGGAGGTATAAAGCTAAGGCTACATCACGACCTAGATATGTTTTGGAACGGTATTCTGGCACAGCGGGAGGGTTCCTGCCAGTTTCCCTAAAGCTTTGTTTGATATGCTTGTAAATAAACATGGCTTGAGGTTTTTATTTCGACTCAGGAACTAATATGAAAAGCCTTAATGTTAAAATAAGTTTAATTAAATTAACTATACACATTATAAAAAGCCTCAGTGGTATATTGCATACCTTTGCACCTCTTTATCGTCTTCCATACGTAGGGTATAGAATATCTCAATCAAGATTCATGTATTCTTCATCGCGGTCTTAGCTATCCTCTCGGTATCTGTGCACCATGAACTCCTAAAAGTACCGTTTTCGCACTTTAATCCACTGAAACCTTAGCCACGAAACCTTCATATCGGCTAATACAACTCCATTCTTCACCTGCCGGAGTACGTACTCGTCCCGATTCCGGATGACCCGCGAGATAATCTGAGTCGTAGAATCCAGTTGTTCAGCTCTTGGTATAACTAAAAACCTACCCTGCTCTTTGACGAAGCGATATGGATCCGGCTCGGTCGTATCGGCATGGGCAAAGTAGTCGATGCGGTACTCATCCATAAATTCGGGAGTCAAGACTGGCTCACAATTTTGTATGACTTCATCGACATATTTGCATCCTCTCACGATTTTTGCACGGTCACTTGCGGAGATGACCGTCAAGCCTTTGACTCGAATGGTGTCTAGATCGGTCGTAACTCCAACAATAACATGTGTGTTTGGGAAACTTGTTTTAACTGTTTCAAGAAACTGAACGTGTCTAGAGTATTTCTTAGCTTATGCAACTAACAATACAGGATTCCAATGAAAATACCCTGTGTGAAACAAGTCAAAGACGCCGTGGGCAAAGATTCGAACAGGTCGATCTAAAGGCGCCGGATTAGTTGAATACCCGACTGGGTTAATTAGACCGGTTCTTGATGGCTGATGAGATAATTCGGAGCAATTAGCGTTATTTGATGGCCTTTCCATATTATGATCAAAGCTCAATAATTTTCCAACTCTAGTTTAAAGGGAAAAGGATAATATTTAGGACGTCATTCTGCGGGGTATTATACTACATTGTGGCCTGACGCCTTCCTCGCTATAACGGAGATATTGGAGTGCTATGCTTGTAACCGGAATATACTCGCTGCTCAAGTAATCAATGACTGACGAGAAGCAAAATGCTAAAACCCCCGCATTTAATGACGGTATGCAGATCCCGAGAATACACGTTAAGGTAAACCTGACAAAATACCTATTTGACTCAATATCTAGCCTACTATATCCAGTCAATCTAGTCTATTTACTTACAACCCAACATGTCTATGACACGCTTGGACCATGGTGCGTACACAATTGGTTGGGTTTGCGCCTTATCTGAAGAGATGACGGCGGCAATGGCAATGCTAGATACAACTCATGATAACCTCCCCCAACCTCCCTCAGATTATAACAACTACTGCCTGGGGTCCATAGGGGAATTCAACATTGCTATCGCTGGCTTACCAAGTGGGGATATCGGAAGCCACTCGGCTTCAGTCGTGGCTGCTAGAATGTTGGCTACTTTCCCTAATTTGAAGATCGGAGTTATGGTAGGGATCGGGGGAGGTGTCCCGAGTAAGGAACACGACATAAGACTTGGCGATATCGTTGTTAGCGTACCAGCCAATGGATTTGGCGGTGTTGTCCAACATGACATGGGAAAAAATACTAAGGATGGTGGGTGGGTGCGAATCGGGTCACTAAATGGGCCACCATCTGTCCTGAAGACAACGATTTCGAAGTTGAGATCGCTCCATCAGATACGTGGCTCCAAGATTGAGTTCTATCTATCGGAGATGGTAGGACGCTATCCTAAGTTATCACCGCAATTCACTCGCCAAGAAAGTTATCCAGACATACTGTATGAGCCAGAGCCTGAAGATCCGAAAGCATTTCAGGGCTGGAAAGAAGTTGAAAGGCCGCCCAGGCAGCCCCATGATTCCACTCAAATTCATTACGGCTTGATCTCATCAGGCAATCAAGTGATTAAGAGTGGCCGAGTACGAGATGAGATCAGTGCCCGCCTTGGTGGTGTATTGTGTTTTGAGATGGAGGCGGCCGGACTAATGAATGAATTGCCGTGTGTGGTAGTACGAGGCATATGTGATTATGCAGATGCCCATAAGAACGGATTGTGGCAAGAATATGCCGCTGCGGTTGCGGCAGCTTACACAAAAGAACTCATTACCGCATTGCCGACATCAATCCTCGAAAAACACGCTTCCCAAGAAACGACGACGATGACGATGTTGCCGATGATCCCGGGTCACGTTGCCACCGCCCATGGTCAATCGATAGGTACGTGTTTTATATAAGGAAACAGCCTAAGACAACACCTGTAGCACTATCCTGACCGAGCCTCCACCTCATTACTAACGTCAAGTTTCTAAGATACCGGTCCACACTGGATTGTTCCCTTTCTAAGGAACAAACAATTTGTCGGACGCGAACAAGAGCTCTCCACGCTACGACAATGGTCGTCCTCGAAGGATATTTCCCATAGTATGGCCATATTCGGACTCGGGGGCGTAGGCAAGACACAAATCGCCCTAGAGTTTGCGTGCCGCTCAAGAGAAGAAAATCCAAAGTTCTCAGTCTTCTGGGTTCCAGCTACCGATCGTCTAGCATTTGAACAGGCATATAAACAAATCGGCCAAATCCTCAACATACCGGGAATAGATGCTGATGGGGCAGACATCAAACAGCTAGTTAAAGATGCACTGGGTGATCGGAGCATGGGACCATGGCTGATGATCGTTGACAATGCTGATGATATCAACATGGTTTTTCGGCAACCAACGAATGTTGAAGTAACAGCACCGGCGTTAATAGACTACATCCCATTCAATCCTAATGGGTCTACACTCATCACTACACGGAATCGCAAGGTAGCTGTCAAACAAGCCGCTAATAATATCATCTATTTGGAGATAATGGGGCCAGAAGATGCCCAAAAATTACTGGAGAAGTCAGTGTTGAGGCAAGAGATCCTCTCGGGTGTCGACGCTACCAAGGAGCTTCTTGGTATTCTTGGGTTTTTGCCTTTGGCAATCATTCATGCGGCGGCTTACATAAACGAGAATGACACAACTATAAGCGAGTATACGGGCTTATACAACGACAACGAGATTGAGGTGATGAAAGTCTTGAGCGAGGATTTTGAAGTTCATGGCAGATATAAAACGATGAGAGACTCTATTGCAACAACATGGTTGATCTCCCTCAGTCAACTCACCCGCACCAATCCCGTCGCCATCGATTATCTCTCCTTTATGGCCTGCGTGTCTAGCCATAATATCCCTCAATCACTTCTTCCACGGGCACCGTCAAAGAAGCAAGCGTTGGAGGCTATCGGTGCTCTCAAAGCATACTCATTCATCAAGAAACGTGAGGACGGACCCAGCTTCGATATGCACCCGCTAGTACACCTAGCTTCGAAAAACTGGTTAAGAAACGAAGGGAGACTTCAGGTATGGACTGACCAAACACTTCTGCGGCTAGTTGAGCTCCTCCCAGATGGTGGGCATCAAAACAGGGCGACATGGACCGCATATTTACCTCACGCGAAATACATCTTGACGTCGATTGTAGCTATGGAGGGTGATTTACAGGTTGTTATATTAGCTGAGAAATTAGCCAAATGCCTTTACAGCAACGGCGAGTATAATCAAGCGTACCAAGCATATGAGCGAGCATTGGAGCTACGGACCAAAGCTTGTGGCATGGATAATCGGGATACTTTAAGGAACAGGTTTGGCATGGCCGAAGCCCTCAACCATCAAGGGAAGTGCAAAGAAGCCGAACGTCAACACCGAGAAATTTTAGAGCTCAGAAAAAAGGTGCTGGGGCCAAAAGACCCTGAGGTGGGAAAAAGCCTAAACTATCTCGCGCAGGCGCTATATGATGGTGGGAAGTACGCGGAAGCGGAGCAGGCACATCGAGATGCACTCGTACTCCAGAACGAGGTGCTCCACCCTGAGCATCCAAGTACCTTGACTACCACTAGCTATCTTGCTGAGACCTTGAGGATACAGGGGAAATATGAGGAAGCCGAAGAGATGCACAGGAACTTACTTAAAACTCGGCTCAGAGTGGCCGGGGAAGAGTATCCAGGCACTCTGGCGAGCATGAGTTGTCTTGGCGCCGCTCAAAGGGATTTAGGGAACTACGCGGACGCGGAACAGTCACACCGACGAGTATTAAATCTTCGCATAAAGGTATTAGGAGATCGCCATCCGCACACGGCTATAACTAAACGGTGGTTATCTGATGCTCTAATGCATCAAGAAAAGTACGAAGAGGCATTTCGCCTGAACCAGGAGGCCCTACAGCTCCAGATAGATTTGCTAGGGCCAAAGCATCCAAACACCATATTGACTTTGGGTAACTTGGGTGACATTTTCTTTTTCCAGGGGCAGAACGATCGAGCTGTGGAGATCTATCATGAAGTGTTGGATAGGCAGTTGCACGTCCTAGGACCAGAACATCCAGAGACATTAGAAGGCATGGATAGCTTGGCAAACGCACTATATAACCAAGGGAAAGATGCCGAAGCCAAAGAAATGCACCAGAAGGTTTTTGAAGCACGAGTTAGGATTCTGGGGCCGCAACATCCGAAAACATTAGCGACACCCCGTTGAGTTTTAGTGTCGGCAAGCAAGTATACATGGTACGGAGGGTACATCAACAATTGGAGTATTGCTTGTGTGCGAGTGTGTATGCAACAAAATGAATAGTTAAACATGGTTCTCCCAGTAAGAGGAATAGGTAGCATGTATATATTCTTTCTTTTAGCTAGCAGTAGGGTATACTCAACGAATGTGACGAATTTGATAACATAGCAGTTGAAAGAGGAGCGCAAGCAGCAAAGCTAAACGTTCATATATCAAAAGGCTTAGTCAAGTTACTTGTTCTGCCAGTCCTGCCAGTCCTGCCGGACCTGCTAGCCACCTGGTAGGTTAGCTGGCTTTGCAGGTTGGCTTCGTTGTAGGTTGGTTAGTTTTGCAGGTTGACTAATTAGCTTCGCGAGTTTAAGCTTTGTTGGTTATTATTAGAAGCTGGCTAGCGTTGCTAGTAATTTGTGTAAGTTAGGTTGTGATTTTCATTAATGTTCAATGTTTATTGCATTGCCTGCTAACAGGGGATCGTTGAACCAGAAAAGCGAACCTTAAGATTTCCCTTATTTCTTTTTATATTTCCCTTATAAATACTATCTTTCTACTTTGAAGTTAGCTTTTTTATACCTTTATACCTTATGCTAAAAACCGTTCGTTTATAAAAACCGCTTTATACAAAGCTTCTTAATATTACAATATCTAGTTATCACCTGAAATCGGAGGAAAAAAACCATACGTAAAAGCCATTCGCCGATCCGGGCTCAATCGAGTGCCAGAAGCTTCTAGAACGTCCCATAAACTTATGCTGCCTCTAACACGTGACGCCCTGCATCTAAACTCCGCTTTCGCTTCACATATTCTTATGCTAATGGCTTATGTTTTCTACACCATAAACGTGATAGAGATCTAGAAGCTGTAAAGTTGTATGTGCGACGTGAAAGCTTGGCTTTTAAGCTGATGATGGCATCGCCAATACTCCCCCAGCGAACATACAGGCTTAGTCAGATCCCGGATGAAACAACTCCTGAGGAAATCCGCCAAATCTTCCCATCGAGTGTGAGAAACACTATCCAGTACCTCTCCCTCGCGAGGGCTCTCGGTTCCGGAATGCCAAATAGCCAAGTCTCGACTGTAACCTTCGAAACAGAGCCTGCTATTTTAACTCCACTGCCCAACAAGCATGGAAGCCTATTATCGGAGCTCGTTTCTGATATCCCGAAGAAATATTGTCGAATCTGGATTGATGCTCATTTCCATGGGTTCACTCCATTGAACAACCCAACTGACGAACACGATGTTGTTGAGTATGCGGTGTAACAACCCCTAGGTTTGGAAGCTAGATGCGCTAACCCGGAAAGTATCATTGCTCTGACAGGGCTAGGAGGTAAAGCCTTTGCTTCTTGGCAATGCTATGACGGTTCTATGTGGCTTAGGGACCATATGCCACTTGATATTTCGAATTCTCGCATCTCTATTTACGGATACTCGTCAGAAGTTGGGAATAGCGATTCAATATCGACATTGTCGGAAATGGCCGAAGCATTTGTTACGGACTTGGTGAATTATAGGAGGCTAGAGCCACTGGGTTACGTGAACAAGGTTAGACAGACCCACGTTGCTCTGCCTACGGCCCTGTAGTTCGTACGACCAATTAACTATTTTCGTAATATAGAGAACCCCTTTACTTCTTATGGGCCACTCCACTGGCGGGATTGTCATTAAAGATGTAAGTCGAACTACGGACAGTTGGTTTCACTAGTCAAACTGAGTTCCCTAGGCGTGGTGTCGATGCAGTAATAGTGCATCCCCTTCACGTGCTGATATTTATCGCTCCGTTTACGGACTTGTATTCTTTGGGACGCCACACAATGGAATGTCTGTAGCCAACATATTGCCTGGGCTTGTAGGTCGGGCATCGGAGAACCTCATTCGAGATATCGAACCGGGTTCAACATATATAAAAGCTTTAAAAGAGCGTTTCTCGAGGGCCACAGAGGAGCTGAATATCATTTCTTGCTACGAGCTTCGTCAAACCCCTCAGTCTACATTACTTCCAGATGGCTCAATTGTCCGAACAGGTGAGGGCGCCATGAATGCCCCAGAAAGCTCCGCGTGTCTTTATTGGGCAAAAGAAGTGAGAGTTCCAATTAACGAAAACCACTCGATGATTGCAAAACTAGCCAGACGAGACGGAAGTGCTTATTTTACTGTGGTTAATAATTTATATCAGCTTGTGACTGCCTCTCGCGTAAGAGTTCCTATCAAATTTCAGTCTGAGACGAGACCGGATACCGAGGCTCGTGCAAGCAAGAGAAGAGCACCTTCTAGCAAGGTACAGACTATTATGACGCCTGGGGCACTTACGACAGAGAAAAGTTTCATACCAGTAGTTGACCAATCTATTCACGGTCAACATCTACGAAATGTTCTCAAGCTCAACGAAAGGCAGGTAGTTTTAGTTCCTCCGCCTGGATTTAAGTTAAATCGGCCACCCTCCGATCGCCAAGTCCGAGTATACGTCCAGGGGGTATGGGATTTGTTTCATTATGGGTGAGAACTCTCCGCTTGTTTTTCAAGTAGTTACTGATTCATATAGTCACGTGAGGTTCCTCGAATTCGCGAAGCGAGCAATCCCTGATACCCATCTCATTGTAGGAGTGGCAGGAGATGAATATATGCAGAGCGCCGAGCGTAGTACGGTGATGACGAAGATCGAGAGAACTGAAGTTGTTCGTGCATGCAAGTACGTTGATGAGGTCATAGAGGAGTGCCCTCCTGTTCTCCTTCCAGAATTCGTGGCGCATTTGCGAATTGATTATTTTGGTTGCAGTGAGAAATCTCTATCCATGACTAGTTTCGACCCCTACGAGTCCTTGAGGCTACAAGGCAAAGTTTTTGTCATCCCTAGCACCCAGACCATTAGCTCACTAGAGATTATAGCACGGGTTTCGCAAGGTTATTGATAAGAGATGCCTTATAGCACTTAGTATAGTTGCAAGATTCGTTCTCCTAGGGTTTCTATATGCACCGGGTCGGTCAGCTCTATTTTACTACATTTTTCTTCCATAATCTTTTTCCTTGTTTATTAATTTACCCGTAAAGGATCTGCCTAAGGCTATGTGGATAGCAGGATATAGAGCTTAACTGTAAGAAACTAAGCTACTAGAATTGAGATGTATTGGCATGGACGCGGCGGGGAAGATAAGGCCATGCTATTGAAGAGTGGACCATGCAGAGGGCTGTTGGGTTAATCACACAGTCTAGAGGCTTGGAAGATGGTGATGGACGATACATTGATGCACTTACGCCTGAGTAACGTGCAGTCGCTATTGTGAAGATGGCTAAGGGGAAGCTAGCTAACTTCTTATTCAATGCTCTCTCGCTGCCTTTTGCTCGAGTTTCTTACTTGCCATATTATCAGCTTTCTCCTTCTTCCTTCTCAAAAATTCGGCCTCTTCTGCTTGTATCTCAGCATCTTGCCTCGCGCCCTTAGACGGCTGGTTCCCATGCATGGTAGCCTGTGATTGATATATCAATAAGCGCATTCTGCAACTCGTGGAACTACAAGTGCATTACGTACACTATATAGAGGGTCCTTCTTATATCGTTCTTCGATCTTTACTTGGGTCTAGTACATGATTTCGGTTAATGACAGTGATTCGTAGGGGAGAGACCGAGGTAGACGAATCGTACGTCTTTAGTGAGCATGTCGTCCATTGCCTTGTGCTGGTTCTCTGCTTTGGGTTAACTGAATGTCCTTTGGTACTCTAGGGATGATGCCTTGCGTGATACTGACTTCGCATATATCCCTCTGGATTGTGTAAATGGTGCCTCTGCTCCTCGTGAATAGCCTCACGGGAGTAGTGCCGTTCGTCACCATCCTCAAAGAGGCTAGGGGTTCCTGTACTTGGTTGTCCTGACATTATCGCGGTATTATAGATGGTGCAGGTTCGTGTAATTCTCCGTGTCTAACGAAGCTGCGGTCAGTGTTTTGGGGACTATATCGAGTCTATGAGCAATGACTCGGAAATAAACACAGGTCCCTCATATACATGTCTCCGAGGTCGAGTGCCTGCGTCATATCAATGAAGCTTGACGTCTTTCTACTGCGCTTAGTGAACCTTAATTATTGCACCGTAGATCGCTGTATAAATCCCACAATATTTAGAATTTCGTAGATAGCTTCTACCGACCAGTCCGTCTATCATAGTACTACGTAGATTACGGCCAGATCTCTACAAGAGGGCACTAGACGAATTGCTCTTGAATGTCAACTAATTTTACACTTCAACGTATTTACTGTACTAGCGAATGGAAGAATGGCGATGTAGAGATTTATGTACGACGCTTGAGAGGGGTTTGATGATGTCATGATGAAACTCCAAATGATTGGCTGCTCTAGTAAAGTGTGTATATAGATGCCCGCATCGGATGGATCCGGATGGGAACGGCGCGCCGGAAAGTCTCCCGATTAACAAATTAAGTCGAAAGTAGGCAATTCTTAGATAACAATGACATTCCTCAGAGCCGCCTCCGTTGCGCTTTTTGTGAGCGCCTGGGTTTATCTCATTGCGATCCAATATTGGCTACCGATCGCCACACCTCCGGTGAAGACGGAAAGCTACGACGCCGGGTTGGAGATCCCCTCAATCGGTATAGGGACCTGGCTCTCCAAAAGAGATCTCGTCGCCCATGCCATAGAATTCGCGCTAAAATCGGGTTATAGCCACATTGATGCAGCGCTGATTTATAGTTTGTCTACCGCCGAGTGAACATACGAGGAGACGATGCTGACTAGTTGTCTAGGGAATGAAGATGAAACAGGAAAGGGGATTGGGGCGGCCAATGTGCCACGCGACAAGCTCTGGGTAACTAGTAAGCTGTGGAATGAACACCATCGACCAAAAGAGGCGACTATCGCCGTTCAGAAGTCAATTGAAGATCTCGGAGTGGAATATTTGGATCTTTATCTTATGCACTGGCCGGTCGCCTTCGTTCCTGGAGAGGGGACAAGGGTGGACGAGAGCACCACTATCATTGACACATGGCGAGCTATGGAGAACATCGCGCGCGCCAATCTGACTAGGAAGATTGGCATATCGAACTTTGCTAAGCAGGACGTCGAAACCATATTGAAGATCTGCCAGATCTGCCCCTACGCACATGAATTTGAGACTCATCCCTATCTTCAGCAGCAAGAATTTGTCGACTATCACAAAGAGATCGGCGTCAAAGTGATTTCGTATTCCCCGCTAGCCAACACCAATCCGATCTACAAGGGCAACAACAAGTTGGAACCAATCTTGAAGGACTCCTTTTGGGCGCAGCTGGCCGAGAAGAAGAATGCGACAATCGCACAAACCGTACTAGCATGGGGCCACCAGCGCGACACCATCGTCATCCCAAGGAGTACCGACGAGAAACACATAATGGAAAATCTAGGAGCGCTTGACATTAGTTTCACAGAGAGCGAGATGGAGGAGATCGCCAAGCAAGATAAGAAAGTGAGGATGAATGATCCGGGACGGAAATGGGGTATTAAGCTCTTCGCTGATCTTGACGATCCGACGCATCTGGATGGTGATGACGGTGAAGAGCTTTGAGCCTTCGTTTAATTTTCTATTTATATGTTCAATTCGGCGCTAAAAAGAGAAATTTGGTCAACTCGTGCAAGCAAGCTATCGCGACAAAAGGAGTATGCAATTTCAATACTGGATGTAAGCGAGTCTGCTTCAAATAGGCAAATCATGAGGAGTTGCTACAGGAAAGACCCCCAAGTATATGATTGACTTATTTATCTAGGGAGTTTGACAGTGGAGGAAATGAGTAAAAGACGTTTATTATGTAATGATCGAAGCGCAATAGCGGTTGACTGTAATCTCAAGAAGGATTTCGTATCTCGGAACATACCTAGGTACAAGATACTGACGCTGACTTGTAGTGCTTTCGCGGCTCATATTGGGAGTTAGAATTCACTACATCGCATACAACATTTGATTCCATTATACATGTCGATTCGCAGCTATCTACTAACCTTCAATATCTAGCATTATGGAGGCGGCTATCTACCGACGGCTGTAGGCCGAGATACCATCCAGGCTAAATATAAACACACCCACTATCCGGGATCGAGGATTACCCAAGACTTAAACCTTGAACAATGATTCGAGGCCTATATTGCACTACATCTCGGCGTTTTGGGGGGGCCTATTCGAGATGCCTATCTCTCTATTAAGGGGAACAGAGAACGCTCAACGCAGGGGCTTAAGCCCTAGGCTTTAATAGTGAGCTATATATCGAAGCGCATTTACAGTTCTCTATACACTTATGTAACCCCTCACCTTATTGTATACTCATACACCACAAGTCCGAAGAGGCCGAATAACCGTCTTTCACATCACGAGGAGCTTCTAGGAACCTCAATAAGCGCTAGCATCGCAGTATCCACGAAAACCTACAAATCAAGACTATAGTATCCTGAGATAACTAGAAGATGCACACTCTCTCAAGCCTCGCCGTCCTCACGACGCTTGTGGCAGCGGCCCTTGCGACTACCGGCCCATGTATCATGGAGGACTATACCTGCAACCCGGTCATGGATGCGAGTGGCTGCTACAACGCGATCATTCTCGGTTGGGATGGCGCAAGCAAGGACCCGGCCGACATATTTAAGTGTGTGGATCCTCCGGAGCTGGTGAGCCTTTCTCCTTCCTTTCCCAGTATTGATTCGGCTTGGTTTGGAGAGGGGGAGTAGGGATCAGATAAGAGGACATAGCCAGCGAAGGGCACCGGGGGGAACTAAAGTTGACGATAATATGGGCGTGTGACACGGCGCGAGATGTTCTATTGAAGATGCTGGTTAGTAGTACTAGGGTATCTATCGGTTCGAATCGTAACAGGACTACGGATAAAATGGCTTACAAAATGCGCTTTATAGATGTGCTCATGCTACGGCTGCACGGATGGTTTAGACGAAGTCTTCAACAAGAACAAACTATGTCCATACAACGGCACTTCGACATCATAAGTAGGCTGGCTCGGCGAGAATGGGATTTTCATGGGCGCTCACGGTCGGTGATAGGAATCGCGGCTCTGGGGAGAGTAGGAATAAAGTCTATTGTTATGATATGATTGTGAAACTGTCTAATAAAGCGTTCTATACTCGTGTCGTCGTGATGTTTACTTATATGTCGTCCCTTTTCACCTTGCGCAGCTATGTTTAAGCTTGTATGTATGGGTCCCGTTACTAGGAGCAGCCTCGGTAGATGCTGCACCCTTATCGGCTTGCCCACTGAGCGCCTTTACTATCGGCGGGAGGAATGCGGTGTTGTTATCAAGCTGGCTCATATCCCAAATCATGACTCCGGCGAAGCTGGGGAATTTCTGAGCCTCCGCCACATAGTCGGCGGCGAATACGGAGCCCTCCACATATGATTCCCTATTCGCCGCGCCAATAGCAGTTACGGCGCCGGGAATCCCCACGAAGATCTTCGCGCCACTCGCTTTCGCCCACTGGGAGTCCCAGTCACCTAGGCTCTTCCAGAAGCCATCAGGAGTCCGCAAGTCGCAGGGTGCGTTATTGTAGAACTGAATGAACACGAAGTCTACAACTGTGGCCATGTCCCCCTGGAGTACGGGATAGAGGTTCATGTCAGGGAATGGGCACTGAGGCGCGGCGGATAGGTAGAACTTCCTGTCCTTTTCTTGATCCATGGAGTTCCGCAATTGCTGCGCGAAAGCACGGACGTTGGAGTAGGGCGCCTCGAAGTCTAGATCGAAGCCGTCGACGGAGGCTGTTCCGAAGGGCCGCATCGTTGACTCTCCTGCTGATGATGCCGGGCCGAAGGCGGACCAGATCCTTTTCGCAGCGTCTGTTGCTTGGTTCTCGCTCGTGAAGGACCAAGTGTTATCTGTAGCTGCTCCGCCAAGAGATAGTAGTAGAGTCTCTGTGAAGCTTGTTAGAGTTTACTGCTTATCGCAAAGAGTTTTGAGATTCCAGGGGTTATGAAAACGTGCGAGGGGAAAAGTAAAAGCCTCTGGCATGTGTACTTACTGTTATATTGAGTCTGGCATTCAATAATGTCTTGCCTATCCGGGGTTAGATGCAGCCATCATCATCATTAAAAGAGAGAGGTGAGGTCTTACTCTGTAGGACGATCAGAATTCGCGAAATTGAGACCCTTGTCTATATCCGCCGCGCTTATTAGAAAAGACAGAAGTATGATATCGATGTCTTCGTCATCTAAAGGGTGGCGCGTTAGTGGACTAGCCTCAGGATGAATAGTTAAAGCTATTCTCGTTCACTTACTTCGGCAGACTTCAATGAGTTGCCTCTGAGTGTGGTCACCGCCTGCAGAGTTCTGACCTAGTCATTGTCAGCTTTCCGCAAAGAAATGTAGCTATGGGAAGTGTAATTATACCCCAATAGACGGCAACATGGTTAGAGTTGGACGACTCATACGCTGCCAGTGCGAAAGGGACGCTTAGCAACGCCAAAGACAAGGAAATGATCGACTTCATCTTCCGTTCGGCTTGGTAGAACTAGTTCGAGAATATTTAGATCGACTTATTGATATGCGGCACCACATAAACCCGCAGAGCGCTAGTGATCTCAGCGTTCTAGGCATCAATTCATGCGAGCACTTCCTCACTTTATATACCTTCATTTCGTGCTATTTTACCGCTGGGTTAGGCGCACTACGAAGCAGGCTGGTCAGCTTGAGAGAGCAGCAACTGCTGAATGTCAGTTGTTGGCTGTTACCCAGCCGAAGAGCATTCCAGTCTATCTTGAGCGCTCCAAATCACGCCACACAGAGCTATTTTTTCACAGGCATTAGAATCTATAGTGAATCATTTATCCTATCTTTCCCGCATATTATACTTAGACCCACGTAGCCTCCCGTTTTTCTTAGACATGCCATTCCCTAAGTCACTTACTACCAGCCCTATGCAATATCCTAAGTTTGATAACTTTACCTCGCTATCTTAGAGCACTGGGAAGAAATGTCTGAGAAGATATGAAACCCATGCTAGATGAATAGAGATAGTAAGACAAAGAAAAATGAGGTCATCGCAAGCAACACGTCATTTCGCTTGAGTCTCACATCGCCAGCGGACATACTAGCTGTTGCTAGCTTCTGTGTGACAAAATTCAGTGCATCCTCGCCGTAAACCTGGCCATACCCCTGATGTGTTGCACTGCTATTTCCCTTCGCGCAGAAAGGGTCAGCCGCATCGCAGTACGATCGAATAATGTTTGAGAACGCGGGGCATTGATACCCAGCAGGACGGGCGGCGAACTATGTGCATCAAGTCAATGAGTATTCGTGAACGCGATACTGATTACTTACTCCGCCAACGGTCGCGTTGCCTATATTTCCTACTCTCCCTGGTATATTACGAGGATTGCCCATCATGATGATTGCCGCCACCATTCTGCTCACTCCCGCGGATATGCTTTCACTAGTTGTATTCAGAGAGAAGCCATCAGGGCCACCGCAGAAAGCGTCGTCTACAATTTGCGCGCCCTGGTTGTCCGGGTCAGCAATGTCATCTTCGAGTCTGCTCTGAGGCGAATATGACTGACCTGCGAGTATCCTACTACCACCATGACGCTGTTCGGGCAGCTCTGGAAATAAGTGTTGGTCTGCGCCGCCACCGCGCGAATGCCAGCTGCAACGCTCGCTCCGTACAGGTTCCCTCCTGCAGCCGGATACATGATGGACTCTGTCGTCGCAGCAGGATACGCGCGCTTAATAAGATCCACGACTGTTGCTGCTGTACCGAAGCCTGGCGGTGCTGTTGTCTCGCGGGCGCCAAAGATGTGTAGGCTGGAGCAGCTTTGGCGCCGACCAATGCCGAAAGCGACATTGGCCATGGCCGCGAGCAGCAGTAATAGGAAAGAGACGTTCTTCATCGTGACTTTACCGGGTCTAAATCTGACGAACGTGAAGTCGAGACTTCGGATTTCCTAACGCTCTCTTTTAAAGCCATGCTGTTCCCCCACTTACTTGAGATGGTTGTTAACGGCATAAGTGTGTTAATCTTCCGTCGATGATCATCACGGCAAGTGGTGCGTAGACAGCCACACAACGTCTGAGCGTCTGTTTGCGATGGGATATGTGCGATTGGCAGAGTGTTTCGTACGGACGCTCATATTTTACCTTCCTTTTAAATAGCGATTGCCTATGAGAGGAGTGACTAGGACAAAGAGTAGCATGCTTCAATTCTGTATTATCGATCTCATTCAATCCCTCGGCGCTTATTAGAGAGAACTACATGATAGCTTCAGGTATTGAATTGGGTATAGGTTAGTATACAAGCGGTCTCTCTGAGCTAAGCTATTTCCTTGAGTGGCTCTACTCATGGCGCGAGGATCGCTCGGAGGTTTTGATCAGCTCGTCTGAAACTTGGGGTACGGTTGTAGTATACACGCATGAAAATCAACACTCGAGACGTGGCTCGGCGATCGCACGATAGAACGGCATGATCTTAGGTGCCCGATCGTCGGAATATCGGTCGAGAGCCGTAAGTCAAACCGATCTTATCAGCATTTTCACGGTCTATGACATGGAGAATGGACCAAGACAGATGACGAGGATGAAAGCCTAGGCCTGCTTGGTTGAAAGTGTTCAGTTCATCCTGACACATCCAGTTAATAGCCTAAATACCTAGTTCGACAGGGATCTCCACTTAAATGCATAGGACTTCATTTACTCCCATAAATATTCCTAAAGGCGATTGATCGTCAATTTAAATAGAATACTCTGTATACATGCATATCTGGTTAGATGCATTTACCCCTGAAATTGCCCCACGCCATCATCCTCTTACCACAACCGGATCCATTTCTCTACGTCCTGGTGATTGATGTGGCTGACTTTCTGTAGAATATGAATTCCCGAGGTTGAATCCTCCATTTCCCATTGGGGGAATATCTTTTCCGCAAACTTCTCTTCATAGAAATTGATGAGCCTCGAAGCTGGGTTTATATCCTGGACGGCGTCAAGGTCGTCAACCGAGCTCCGAAGGCGCTTGAGCCACTCTTCGCGCGAAACAACATCAATTGTGACGTTAGTTCCATGCTTAGACTTCTGATCTTTCAATGTTTGCAGAATAGCAGGCAGGAGAGCAGCCCAGCTTGTGCGCTGTGGGTTCATCAAGTGATAGACTTGGGGACGGGTGGGCTGGTCATGACTTGGAATGGCCCAACCCCGTAGGAGAAGCTCAACTATGGCATCTGCTAGCAGGTCGATAGGGATCCAGTCTACATCATTTACGCTGGCATCGTAGTCACCCAGGGAGTCGGGGAGAGCTCCAAGGCTCGCAGAACCCATGATCAGGCGCGGAATCCATTCACTGGGATTCCATCGTCCTGGACTGCGACTGGCACCGCAGACTGACCCGATTCGTGCGACGGCAATGGGGATCTGGAGTTTCTCAGCAGCATGCGCAAGCATGCGCTCGGCTAGATACTTGCTTTCACCGTAGCCAGCTGCGGCTGGTACGGACAAATCGTCCAGGATCTCTTCAGGGACCGTCTCTTTAGGTCGCAGAGCTAGGTTCATGACGGCGCTGACTGAGGATAGGAACAAGATAGCCGGACGGCAAGAGCTTTGCGCAGAGAACTTGCATAAGTTTTCAACGCCGACAAGCTGCCGAGTGAACGATGACAAGGGAAGGTTGAAGTCGACAGACCAGGCGTTGTGAACTATCAGCGTCACTGATGAGGACAATGTCTTGAACAGTTCTGGGTCAAGATTGAAGGTGGCATGGGTTAGGTCAGCTTCGAGGAAGTGAACCTTGTTTGGGAATGTCGTAGGTAACTCTGAATCGACCTCGGCATTGTGTTTGCGTTGCCTTGTGGCAGAGTCAGAGCCGCGATTTAGACAGTAGATGGCGGAGATATTCTTATTCTCCATGAGCGAGCGAAGGATATAGGACCCTATCGATCCAGTCGTCCCAGTTACGATGCAAGTATGGCCCTTACTTGTTACATGCTCCGTGATGGGCGCCTGTGATCGAATTCCCGCTAGCTGGTCAATGCGACTCGTAAAACCCGCGAGGACCTTTTCAAGTCGTGACTCTCTGTCGCCCTCTGGCTCATCCCCAAGGGTCCCCTGGGTTTTAGCTGCCGTTTGGATAGCTTTAGCTAGTGCAACGGGGCTAGGATTTGAGTACACTGTTGTTGGTTTGAGATTCTCGACACCGATTCTCGATCTGAGATTCCGGCATAGCCGTAAGACCTGCAAGGAATCAATCCCATGGGCTAGCAGGTTATCTTCCTTTCCCACATCGCCAAGTGCGGTGGACTCTTTGCAGGCTTGTTGGATCGCACTGACTATTGCCTCGAAATCATCTATGTTTATATTTCTCCTAGGATCGGCGGATTCCTCAGAGCGCGCGGACTCGACTGATTTGTACAATTCGTCTATCACTTGAGCGTATCGGCCTAGGCTGGCTTTCCGCATGACTGTACCTTTCGGCGTCCGCAACAACGGCACTTCTGGTGTCGTGAAGAGGATGTGGGATACCACGATCCTAGCGTGCATAGGAGCGTCTCGGTTAGCCTCTTCTATGCTAGGCCATATGCTCTTTAGACGTTCATCCCTCTCCTTCGATGAAAGCTTGCTTTCGGCTCGAAGCTCTATAAGAACGCCTGCTTCGAATCGCTGATCTCCGAACACTATAGCCCCTTCAATATCGGGATTCTTGCTCAAGTGATTCTCAAACGAGACAGGGTTTGTTTTCTCGCCGTTGAGAAATACGATTATGTCATCTGAACGGGACGCATGCGCCCACATACCTCGTCTAGTAGGGTGCTGTCTAAAAAGGTCACTTGTTGGAAATGCTTCTAAATCAGGGAACCGTTCGAAGACAGGCTGATATGGCTCGAGGGATTTTAATCTCTTCAAAACGAGCTCAAACGTGTCCTCGGTGCGAGGATCAAGGATAGCGCCTGTCTGTTGGTGGAATCCCATGTACTGCCAGTCGTTCACAAAGTCAAAGTCTAAGGGGTAGATGAGGGGAAGTCCCGCTGTTTCACTCGATCCCAGGAAGCTCGCGAGATGGATCTTCTTCGCAATCACATCTCCGAGTGCCTTTGGTAGAGCACCTCCTGCAAACACAAGCATCTTTAGCCGAGAGGCGATTTGATCAAGCATAACCTCATCCTTCGCAAGCGTCTCCAAGGTAAACGGCGAGGTCATTGCCCAGTCTGCCTGCACGTTCTGTATCAGGTTCGCGAGGTCTTCAGTAGAAGGAGGTGCAGCCCATGAAGGTATTATCACGATACTGCGATTGTAGATCGCGTTGAGGATTCCCAACTGTACTCCCGCGGGGTGGAAAAAGGGAAGAACCAGGATCTGCGTATTATTACCGAGCTTAGACGGTAGTGATGTGTAGCCATCCGGAGGCGGTAGCCACATCGCCCTGGCGCATCGTAAAACAAACTCATGAGTGTATACGCAGGGCTTTGGGATCCCGGTAGTGCCGGAGGTATGACACACAAATGCCCCGTCCCCTTTTGCTTTGTCCGGAGCCTTCTGGTAAGGATATGGCTGAGACGGGTTATTCATCAAGTTCTCCATTTCTTCCATCTTCAGGAGCCGCATCGACCTTGTCTTCAATATCTCATCTATAATTGGTAGCACGGGCCCTGCTACGATGATAGTGGTGCAGTCCAAATTCTCTAATAGAGCCAAATGAGCCGCAAGACTGTTACGTGGGCTGGTGAGAAACAACTGTCATGTCGCTGTCAATCGAGAGCCCTTCGACTGGCGTGCAACTTCTTACCTTGTATCCCGCTTTAATGGCCCCGACAAAAGCAAAGACATAGCGAAAGTCATTAGGTCCGATATATGCGATAGTGGGCGTCGGGCCATCGCCGCCGCGCCCTACCTCATTCTCTAGCCACCATGCAACTCCATTGATAGCATTTGCCAATTGGGGAAAGGTGACGCTTTTGAACCCGACGGCGTAGTTAGCGAGATCGGCTGGGTATTTCCCATACAGCGACTCGGGTTCTTGCGCAGCAATCTCGTCAATGGCGATGGGTAGAAGCTTAGGCTCCTTTGGGTGAGACATGTTGAATTGCAGTTCGTGCGCTTCTCCAAGAATGTGTGGCAGAGGATTTTGATAGCTTGGCAAAGGACCCGGGGCTAGATTTTTGGAAGTAATTTAATAGCTAAAGTTACTCAAATAGCGCTTAAATACCGAGGTTCTTCTTTTAATACACTACACAAAGCGATCGATAGGGAGCAAACGACCAGTCACTGATGCGCTGTAATTGGGAAAGTAATCCAGCGCTGTACTTAGTGCCAACCCCCATCATTTCGGACCCGATGTCTCACAGCGCGCAGCTTTAGTGGCCAGTCTCGCCAGTCCTGCATGTCATCAAGTCCTTCCAGCTGCAAGTAAGTTGCAAGGACTGGGGCGGGTTTCGAAATTGCTTCCACACTGCTCTTGATCGTCATCACACGTCCAGAAATGGCTTCGTGCAGATGCACAGGAACGGCGATGCAGTCTGTTGTAGAGATATCCGCGAAAGTGGCGCACTTTGATACTACATAGCAGAATATCTAGGCGTATGAATACCTAAACTTTCATCACAAGTATACGTATGCTCCCCCTGCTAGGGAGCAAGCCACCGATGGGGAAGCGTCCGTATGGTCCTTCTTTGCAAGGTGCAACATCCTGAAGGATCTCAGAACATGCATCGAATACCTTTACAGATCTCCGGCCCGTCCCGGGTTCTGGAGTCTCTAGAAAGTCTTAGGATGCTGACTGGCTTTAGAACCCGGCTTGAGTACGCACTTTTACTTGTTTTCGCGTTGAATCTTGTTGAGTCTATGAGGGAAGTCGACCGCGTCGCTGGTCACGATGTCGGACTCAGACGAACTAAGCACGCTTTTCAGCGGCGTTAATATCGCTATATTCATCCTTGCATTCATATCCGTGTCGCTCAGGTGCTATGTGCGTATTGGCCTGACCAATGCCTTCGGGGCTGACGATTATTGGATGTTGGCCACATTGGTATGGTCTCCCGGGTCGCCGTTACAGTCCCCGATACCTGGTGGACAATTCAGCTAAGGACAACAGGCTTCGTTCACGGCAAACACTACAGTAGCTCTTTTAAGCGCGAACTATGGCTTGGGGAAGCACACCTGGACTTTATCTCATGAGAGCGTCATACAAGCTAAGAAGGTGACTCAAATCGGTCGACGTCCCTCCGGAAGTTACTAACAACTTGAGTAGTTTAGTTACGCGACCGAGATCACTTACGGAGTCACGATGATATTTGCGAAGATTTCCATCGCTCTATTCTTACTTCGAATTACAGTGCACCGGGCCCAACGATGGATCATCTATATCATTACAGCACTCACTTGCATTGCCGGCCTTACGTTAGTCTTTATTGTCGCGTTTCAATGCAAACCTTTAGCACGAGCTTGGGACGGCGATATACCAGGGTCCTGCATATCAGTTCAAGCGATTCCCATCTCCACGTACACATACAGCGCCCTTGCTGTTGTCACCGACTTGACCTTTACTATCCTCCCTATATTCATCGTCTGGCATCTTCAAATGAACAAACGGACCAAGCTCGCCCTTGTGCCGATATTCAGTCTCGCGCTTCTGTCAGTAAATAAACTAGTAATTCTATAGAAGATATTATTAACAAATACTTAGTGCTAGCCTAGCCGTCGTCATTCGTATCCCCCTTATTCCACAGTTTGCAAACCCTGACTTTTTGTGTAAGTTTCATTTTCTTCGCTCACGCACGCAGGCAATATCTAATGCTTTAACCCTATGATAAGACGCTACTGCTGGGTTCGGCATATGGTCCGCTGTTGAACAGAGCCTCGCTATTACGGCAGGGAGCTTGATTACGCTGCGACCCCTTCTGCGCAAAATGTTCGCCCGAATGGGCAGTATGAAGATTGCCTCTGGATATCCTTCGGGTGGCGTACAGCGCAATTCGAAGCCGATTAGCGCTGGCGCTGACCGTCGTATAAATGATGGGTATGATGGCTGGAATGGGCAAGATAGAAGAGCCAGTGATGCTATTAGTCTTCGCGCGACTAACTTCGGCCGGACCCCTACGGAGGAAGAGGAAGAAGATCGCTTATGATGAAGGGGGTAGATCTTGAGCGTATAAGATAGTGTGGTGGTGGTGGTGGTGGAATATTTAACGCTGGAGGAAAGCTTAAGGCCCTTATGCCTTCTTAGAGGCTTATAGCGTATAAAGCTATCTAAACTACCTGTTTATTTATGTTTAATATATAGAATATAAGTTATAATATAATATTTTATATTTTAAACTATTATAGCGCATATAATAGTTAAACTATATTTATTAGCTTTGCTTTTTAAGCTTATACTTAATATTATATATTTAAAGTTAATTTTTTTATAAAAAAACAAGCTAAAATTTAATAATAAAAAAAAAAAAGTTTAAAAAATAGCAGTTTTAGTAATAATATAAGCTATAATAGTTTAAACTTTATTAAACAATATTAGTTAGCTATATAGTTATTAGTTTTAAATATAATAATATAACATTTAAAAAAAAAGTAAAAAAGTAAAAAAAAATATAACAATTATTAAATAATTAATATTAATATATAAAAAATATAAATAATAGTTTATATTTTTTAAAAAAAACTAAAAAATATAAAAAAAAAATTATTAAGCTATTAATTAATTTACTAAAATATTAGCTGTTTTAATAATTATTTTAAATACTATTTTAAGTAAAAAAAATAAATAAACTTTTTTTAAAAAATATAAAACTTTTTACTAAAGTTTTTAAAAAACAATAAAAGTAAACAAAAATTTAAATTTTTTATATTTTTTAAACTATTATTATTAAAAAATTAAGTTTTATTTTTTTTTAATTATAATTAAAAAAAAAATATTATTATTATTTATTTTTTATTTAAATAGCTAAAATTAAATTTATTAATATTAAGTTTAGCTTAATTGCTTAAAAAAATAATAGCTATAAAAATTAAAGCTTTATTTTTTTTTTAGTTTAATATAAAATTATATTTTTAAAAATAATTAAACTATTTAGTAAGTTATTTTGTTAAATAAATAGTTTTTTTTTATTATTAACTTTTTATTAAGTTTATTTAAGCTAATTATTAAAAATAAATTTTTTTATAAAATTTAGTTGTTTTTAAAAGCTTATAAAAATTAAAAAAACTAACTATTAATTTTTATTAATAATTAAATAATATATTATTTAATAAACTTAATTTAAGCTAGCAGTTTTTATATTTTTTTGCTTTTTAGCAATAAACTATATAATTTAAAGTTTTAATTTTATTATATATATAGTTATATATATTATTATAGTTAAATTTTTTATAATATTAATTAAAATTATTATAGTTTAATTTAATAGCTAATATTTTATAAATTTTTTTTAAATAGTATTTTAAAGTTTAATTAAGTATTTTAGTTATATTTTTAGTTTTAGTTTAGTATATATAAATAATATTTTTTTTTTTTACTAGTTTAAAAATTTTTTTTTAAAAAAAAGTTTTAAAAGTTATTTTATACTAGCTAATATAGCTAATATATTTTTTATAAATAAAAAATTTATACTTTTATTTATTAGCTTATTAATTATTTTATTATTTTTTATGCTTTTATAGTTTAAAAATTAATAAATATATATTTTTATAATATTTATAATATTTTAAAACTTAAAAAATATATTTTATAAACTATTAACAAAATTATTTTATAAGCTTTATATTATAAAAATATTATTTATATATATATATATTAGCTATTTTTAAAATAATTATACTATATATTTTAAGCTATATTTAGCGCTTTTAGTTTTATTATTAAAAACTTTAGCTATTTTTAAATATTTTTTATTTTTAGCTATTAATTGTTTTAATTTATAAATAATATATTTAAATTTAACTATTTTAAATTTTAACTTAAAGCTATTTAAAAAAACTGCTATATAAATATTAAAAATTGTTTAAAACTATTTTTTAAAAACTTTAATAATTTTTGCTTTAAATATAATTACTATAAAGTTTATAAATTTTTATATATAATATAATATTAATAATTTTAGTTATAAAAATTTTAATAATAAAGCTATAATAATTTATAGTTTAATTTTAGCTTTTTAAAAGCTTTTTATATTTTTTTTTTTAATAATAAATATAAAAATAATTTTATTAGTTAATATTATAATTGTTATATAGCAAAATGCTAGTTTATTAATTTTATAAACAAAAATTTTAAACTAAAAAAAAAAAAAAAAAAAAATACAAAAATAGCCTATAGCTATATATAAATATATATAGTTATATATATGCGCAGTAAAATATATAAGGCTTATTAATAGCGTAATTATTCTGTTATTTTTTTATTATATATATAATTATATAATTTATTAAATATAAATTTATTTTAAATTGTTATATTATTTTCTGCTAAAACTAAAACTTTAATTAAAAGTTAAATTAAAGTTTATTACTTATAGCAATATATTTTTAGCTTTTTAATGCTAAATTTTTTAGCGCAATTGTTATTTTTATAGTTTTTAGCAAATTTATTTGCAGCGGCTATATATATTTATTTTTATAAGCATATTAAAAATTTAAATTTTTTTAAGCATTTTTAATAAAACTTATTTAAAGCTATAAGCATATTTTTAAAATTACTAGCTAAATATTAAATATTATTAAAGTTATAGCTTTTTTATAAAACTTAATATTATAATTTTTTAAAGTAGCTAAATATTTTAGCTTTTTTTACTTAATTAATTTTATATTTAAGTTTGCTATTAATTTTTTTAAGTAATAGTTTTTTTTATATTTATTAAAATAGCAAGTTATTACTTGCTTTTTATAGTTAGTTAGCATAAAATAAATTTTTTTTTTTATAAATATTAAATATATTTAATATATAATTATATTTATATTGCTTTAATATAATAAATAGTTTTATAAATTATAAGTTTAATTATATAGTTAGTATTATTATAAATAGGCTTTTTTTGCTTAAAAAAACTTTATTAATTATAATAAAGTTTACAAGCTTATATTTTTTATTTGCTTATAATTTTTGTTTTTTTTAAGCTATTATAATTATTTAGTAAACTGTTTTTTAAACTTTTTTTATTTGTTTTACTAATTTAGCTGCTTTTTTTGTTTGCTTATTATTAAATATTTTTTTTATAACGTTAGCAATTAAATAGTTTTTTAGCTTAATTTTTATAGCTATTTTTATTAAAGCTATATTAATTATTAAATGTTATAAAATATTATATATAAAGTTTAAAGCTAATAAATAAACACTTTAGTTATTTTAATATTTATTAATATAAAATTACAGTTTTTAATTTAAATTATAGTTTATTTTTTTAATTGCTTTTTATATTTAAAAATAATAAGTATTTTTTTATTTATATTTTATATTAATTAAATAGTTTAACATTTTTATAAACTTAAAAATAAAAAGTTTTATATTATTTAAAAACTATATTTTAAATATTTTAAAAAATTAATATATTAAACAATAATATTAAACAGCAAAAGTTTTTGCTATATTTGTTTTATATTTTAGCAAAATTATAATTATTTTGCTAAACTTATTAATAAATACTTATATATAATTATATTTATGCTTATTTAATAATATATTTTTGCTATTTACTATTATATATTTTTAAATATTTTAAAATATTAATATAAAATATAGCAATTTTAAAGTTTTATTTTTTAATTGTTTATTTTTATAATAATTATAATAGTTATTTATATAATAGTATATATTATGTTTTAAAAAAAGCTAGTAGTAAGTTTTTTTTATAGCTTTAATAAATTTATTTTAGCTTTAATATACTATTAAAATTAGTTTATATGTTTTTTATAATAAAATAGTTTATAAAAAAATTTTTTTATTTTAATTTAGCTTAAATATTTATAATTTATTTTTATAATTTTTAAGCTTTTATTATTTGTTTTTTTAAACAATTAAGTTTACTAAATTAGCTTTTTATAAAACAAAGTTAATATTTAGTTTTTTAACTATTTTAGTAATTTTTATTAATATAATTAAGCTTTTAATTTATTTTAGTTTAATTAAAATAAATATATATTTTTGCTTTTTTTTAGCTTTTATTATTAAAAAATTAATAGTTTTATAAAATAATATATTTATAACTATATTTTTTTTATTTAGTTAATATTAAAAAATAATATTAAAATTGCTTAAAAAGTTTACTTATTTTATTTATTAAATAAATAATGTTTTTTTTATAAACTAGTAAATTAATATTTAATAATTAATAATTATTTAAAATTTTATACTTATTAATTTAAAATAATAATATTTTAAAATTTAAATTACTATTAGTAATTTTTAGTTTTATATAAAATAAACTTTTTTAAACGCTATTATTATTTTAAAAAAATAGCTTATAAACTTTTATTTTTTATTTTTTTGTTTTTATTAAATAATGTTTTTAGTAATATTTTTTAAAGCGTTTATTTTAATTTAAGTTTTTATATTAAGTTTAAAAAACATAATTACTAAAATAATATTTACTAGTTTTTTTAAAGTTTTAAAAACTTTTTGCTGCTTAAGTTTTAGTTTTTATAATGTTAACTTTTTTAGTAGTTAGTTTAAAAGTTTTATTATTTTGCTAATATAATAAATAAATATTTATATAAAGTTATATAGTTTTAAAAATAATTAAATAAACATTAAATTTTTTAAATTTTTAAATTTTTAATTTATAATTGTTTTTATTTTATAAAAATTAATTTAAATATTTTTACTAGCTTTTAAAACTATTTTTAAATAGTTTACTATAGTAATATTAAAGCAAAACTTTTTAATATTTTTTTATAAGTTTATTTTATTTAAATAAAAAATTATTTTTTTATATTGCTTTTAATAATTTTTTTGTTTATTTAAATAAATTAATATATTATTTGTATATATACTAATAAACTAATTAAACAATTTATATAATTAAATATTAATAAAATTTTACTATTAAGCTAGTTTAATTTTAAAACTAAACAATAAAACTTTTTATTAATATATATTTAAACAAGTATAAAATGCTATTAAATAATAAAACTATAATATAAACTTTAATTAGTTAAAAGCTTAAATAATATTAATTTTTAAATAAATTATTATATTATAATAATTATATATAGTACTATTTAAATTAAAAGTTTATATTAGTTAATTTTTTAAAAATTAATTTTACTATTAAAAATTTATATAAAATTATTATTTAATAAAATAAAGTTTTAGCGCAAAAAAAACTAAAGCTATATTTAAGTTTATATATAGTTTAATAAAGTTTATTTAAAAAAATTTTTTAACTTTTTTTTTTTTTAGTAGTATATATTATATAAAAGTTTAATATTTTAAAAAGCTAATTATTTAAAGCTTATTATTTAATTTTAAAATTATATTATAATTTAGTTTTAATAGTAGCAATTTAATAAAAAGCTTTTTTAAAAAAAAGCTTTTTAAATAAACTAGCTTTTTTAAAATTAGTTATTTTACTAACTTAATATATTTAAAGTTTTTATTAGCAAAAAATAATATTAGCCGTTTATCGAAAATTTTTTAATCTTTTTTTTAAAAAGCTTATATACTAATAACTTTTTTTATTTTTTTTGTATAAAAGTTAACATATTTTATAAAAATTAATATAATAAAAAACTTTGTTTTTTTTTATTATTTATAATTTAAATTAATCTAATAGCTTTTTTTTAAATATTTAATAACTACTTAGTTATTTTAAATTATTAATTATTTAAGTTTTTATTTAAGCACTTTTAGTTTTTTGCTATAAAATATTTTTATAAATAGTTTAAAAATTAAATAGTTTTTTTTAAATTAAATAATAGTTAACAATTTTTTTTTACAGTTAAAAAATACTTTTTAAGCTGTTAGCTAATAAAAACTAATAATAATATTATAAATTATTTTTATAATTTTAAACTTTTAGTTAAAAAACTTTTAACTATTTATTATTAATATAATAATTAAAATTTTTTTTACTTTTTTAATTATATATTTATAATAGTTAATTAACAATATTAGCTTTTTTAACTAAATTATTTTTGTTTATTTTTATTGTTTTAATTTTTTTACTAAACTTTAATTAACTAAAAAGTTAGTTTAAGCTTTAGTATTATATAAAGCAATAAATTTTATTATATTTTTTTTATTATTTTATATTTATATAAACAATATAAATTTAAATAATTTTTTTAAACTATTTATATTAGCTATAATAAATAATTAAACTAATAAAAAATTTTTTGCTAGTTTTTTTAGTTTTTTAAATTGCTAAAGCTTAAAGTTTTATTTAACTTTTTTTTATTAAACAAAGTTTATATAAATATAATAATAACATTTTAGTTTTTTAAACAGTTTTTTATTATATAACTTATTTTACTATAGCTAAAACAAATATTATTAGCTTAATAAACTTTTTTTTATTTTTTAGTTAACTTTTTAATTTTACTGTTTTAATTAGTTTTTATAGCTTAAAAAATATTTTATTTTTTTAAAGCAGCTTTATTATTATTTTAGTTTTAATAAGCTATTAAAGCTTTACTTTTATTTTTTTAGCTTTATTAATAAAAGCATTAATAATTATAAGCAGCTTTAGCTATTTTATTGCAAAATTATTTATAAAATATTGTTTAATTAATATTAGCTTTAAAAAGTTTAATATTTTAATTTATATTTAAATATTTTTATAATAATTAAAACTATTTAAACTTAAGCATTATTATTTTTTAAGCTAAACTATTAAAAGTTAAAATAAAATTATAAATATTAAAATTGTTTAAAAGTTTATATTAATATTTATTTAAAGCTTATTAAACAATAATAGTTTAATTAAAATTATAATAAACAATAGTTAAAACTTAAATTATTTTAGCTATACTATTAAAAAGTTATAAAATTAATTAATATTAAGTTTTAATTAATTAAAAAGCTTTTTTTTTTAGCTAAAATAATAAATATTTTATTTAGCTTTTTTTGTTATAAAATATTAGTTTGTTTTTTTTAAATTTATTTATTAGCTTATATATTTAAATATTAAATTTATTTTTATTACTACTAAATTTGCTTAAATATTTAGCTTTAGCTTTTGCTTTGTTTTTATATTATTAGTACTATTTATTTTTATAAACTGCTTATAACTAAAATGCTAACTATACAGCTATTTTTTTAGCACAAAAAATAAAGTTAGCATTTTTTAAAAATATACTGCTTATATATTTTTTTATAGCAAAAATCTACTAGCTTAGTAGCTTATATAGCTATTAAATTTTTTATTATAAAATAAATAACTTTATATTATAACTAGTTTTTTTTTTATTATTGCTAGCTACTAGTTAAACAATAACTTAGTTTATTATATTACTTTTGCTAATAAAAGCTAATAAAATATTTTTATTAAATTATTTTATTTTAAAGTTATTATTAATAATATTAATTTAAATTTTTTTATTTTTATAGCTAAAAATTAAAGCTTTATAAAACTTTTTTTTGTTAGTTTTAATAAAAATAAATAAATTATTAATTATTTGTTTAAATTATTTATAGCTATTATAAATTGCTTTTTTTATAAATAATTTAGTACTAAAACATTAATTAAATATAAAGTTTAGCAAAGTTTAAAATTATAGTTATAGCTAAAATTAAAATTATAGTTATTAAAATAAAAATTATAATTATAATTAAATTAAAATTATAGTTATTAAAATAACCAATTTATGTTTTGCCGGTTATATAAAATAATAAAAAATATATATTTTAATTAAATGTTTATTAGCAAGTAAGTTTTAAAGCTTAAAATAGTATTACAATTATTATATAGCAAAATGCTAGTTTATTAATTTTATAAACGAAAATTTTAAGCTAAAAAAAAAAAAAAAAAAAAATATAAAAATAGCTTACAGCTATACATAAATATATATAATTATATATATATATAGTAAAGTGCATAAAGCTTATTAATAGTACAATTGTCCTATTATTTTTTTATTACGTGCATAGTTATATAATTTACCAAGTATAAGTTTGTTTTAAATTATTATAGTTAATAAATAATAATTATTAATTATTTAAGTTTTAAATGTTATATATATTTTATAAACTTTTAAAACTATTTTAGCAATAAATAATTTAAAATTTTAATAAAAAGTTTTATTAAAAGTAGTTTTTTGTACTAATAATATAACTTTTATAGCTATTTTTAGCACTTTTTTAATATTTTTAAAATATTTTTATATATAAATATTAATTTTATAGCTTTATAATTAAGCTTTATTAATTAAAAACTTTATTAAGCTAAAATATTATACTTTAATTTTATATATAATTATTAAAATTATATATATAGTTATTATTTTATATAAAAATATAATAAAAAAACTATATACTATATTTATAAAGCTTTTTATATATTTTATAATATTAAAAGCTATTATTATATAAGTTTTAATATGCTATTAAAAATTAAATTATTAGTTAAACTAAACGTTTAGCTATTTAATAGTTAAACTTTAAGTTTATTGTTGCTTAAAGCAATATATAAAAAAAAAACTATATTATAAAAAACTTTAATAGCATATTTATAAGCTATATATAGTAAAAACTATTTAAACTTAAGCTTTTTTTAAGTTTTTTAAAAAAAGTAGTAAAGTTTAATTGCTTTATTATAGCTGCTATAGCTAAATAGTTAAAAAGTTTTTTTTATGCTTTATATATTAAATAATATACTAATTTATGCTAGCTATTAGCAGTTTATATTTTTATATTAGTAGCTTGTTTGCATTAATATTATGCTTAGCAAAATAATTAGCAGAGCAGTAAAGTAGCCAAATATAATAAGTTGGTTATTAGCAGCTATATATACTATTAAAAGCTATACTAATAGCTATTAGCAGCTATATATAGCTATTAATATATAATAGTAAGTAATTAATTATATAAAAAAAGTTAAGCTATATATAGCTTATATAGCTTGTTTTTGTTTTTATATAAAAAAATTATTGCTTACTTTTTTGTTTGTTTGCTAAGCTTTAGCTTAATTATTTAGTTATAGTTTATTTATTTGCTTAAATAAAAAACATTTAGCTATTTAAAAGCTAGCATTTTTATTTATTTAATTTTAAAGTTATATTTAAATAAACAAATATAAAAAGCTTTTTTTTTATTTTATGTTTAAAAAAAATATATTAGTTTAGTTTTTTTTAGTTTAAAGCTTATTTTATTATTTTGTTTTTATTTTATAATTTTAATAATATTTTGTTTAATTAAAGTAGTTATATTTAAAAAGCTATAGTTTATATATAACGTTTTAATATTATTAATATAATTAAACTATTATTTTATATTTATTAAAAATAGTTTTGCTATATATATAAAAAAAAAAAAAAAAAAAAAAAAAAAAATACTAAAAATTTTTATAATAAACTATATTTAAAGTTAAATATTTTTATAATATAGTTTTTTAGTTTAATTTTTGCTACTTTATTATTAAAAAATAAACATATAAAATTAATTACTACTAAAAGCTATTTTTGTTATTTTATATATAATAAAAGCTAATAAGTTAATATTATATTAAAAGCGCTTTATATATTTATTATTATTAAAGTAACAATTATATTGCTTTTTAATGTTTGTTTAATATTATAAATTATATATATAAATAAATTAACTGCTAATTTTTATAAAAAAACTTTAGTTTATTATAAGCTAAAAACTTTATAAGTTAATAAAACTTTTGTTAGCTTTTTAGCAAAAAACTTTTTAAAGCTTTTGTTTAAATAAAAAAAAAAAAAATTAGCTGTTATAACTTTATATTTATAAAGTTTTTTTTGTTTAGTTTTTTTAATATAATTATTTTTATAGTTTTATAAACTAAAAAAAAATAGCTAAAACTTAAGCAGCTTTTAAATAGTTAGCAAACTTTATTTTTAATATATTTTTAAACTAGTTTAATTAGTTTAATAAAACAAGTATTTATTTTTAAAGCAGTATTTTTTAGCTTAATTATAACTACTTTTAGTTTTTTTATTAAAATATATATATTTTAAAATAAATATTATTATAATATTATATAAGCTTTTAAAAAGTTATAGTTTAAATTGTTTAAAAATAAAAATTTTTTAAATAAAGCAGTATAAAAAGTTTATATTTTATTTTTTATATTTTTAACTATTTAGCTTTTTATATTTAGTAAAAAAAACTTTAAATTAAATTATAGTTTATACTAAAATATTATATAATATAGTTTTATATTTAATTTAATATTATTTATAAGTTTTTACTAATATAATTTTTTTGTTTAGCAAATTATTGTTTTAAATATATAAGCTTTAATTTTATAAAAAAATTTATAAATTTATTATATAAGTTTATATATTATTAGTATTATTATATAGTTTTTATTTTATTAAAATATATTATGTTTTATATTTTTTTTTTATTACTATTAGTATTTTATTTAATAAGTTTACAATTTTTTAAACAAAATTATTAAGCTTTTTTATAGTAAAATTTATGCTAAACATAAATAAAATTAAGCTATTTATTGCTATTATATTTTTAAAAAAAAGTTTTTTTAAAAAAAAAACTATTAATTAAAATTAATTAAAAAAAATGTTATTTTTAATAAAAACAATAGTTAAAATTACTATATAGTTTATTTTATAATATAATATATTATAAATTTTAATTATAGCAAAAAAAATATTTAAAAAAATAACATTTAATATATTATTGTTTTAATAAGTTAATATTTTTATTTTGCTTATAAAAACAAAATTATAAATATTTATTTAGCATAAAACTTTTTTACTACTATTTAAATATTTAATAAAGCTAAATTGTTAAATTATATTTTTAATGTTTATATTTTTTATAACTATAATTTTAAAAAATAAATTATATTTAAAAGAAATATAAATAATATTTAAATTGTTTAGCTTTTTTAGCTATTTATAAACATTTATTATTATAATATTATTAATAAATATTTAAATAATATTTTTAGTATAACTAGGTTTAGTTTGTTTAACTTATAAAAAAAAAAAACTTTTTTATATATATTATAACTTAAAGTTTTTTGCTGTTTATTTTTTAGCTATTTATTAAAATATATAAAATATATTATAAATAATTAACATTTTTATTTTTGCTATTTTTTTTATATTAAAGTTTTTAAATTAAAACTATATTAATATTATTTTAATTATATAATTATAAAAATATACTAACTATTTTTGTTACTTTTATATAATTAGTTTATATAATTTTTAAAGCAGCAAGTTTGCTATATTTATAATAATATTTATAGTAGCAATTAGTTTTATTAGTTAAATTTTATAGCTATAATTTTATTATAAACATAAATATAAATATAATTAAAGTTAATTTATTTTTGTTTAAAATAGCTTTGTTTTAAAAAAAAGCTATTAATTGTTTAAGCTTTACTTTTAAGTTTTTTTTTTATGTTTGTTTTTATTTTATTATTTTATTTGCTATTATTAAAACTTTAAATGTTTTTTTAGTTTTTATATTTTATATTAAACTTTTTGCTATATTTAGTTTTATTAAATTATATATTAAACTTTAAGCTTAATTATAAACTAATAGTAAATTATATTAATTAAATAAATTAAACTATTATTATTTTTAAAACATTAGTTTTATTTATAGCTAGTTTATTAATTTTTAAGTTTAACGCTTAAAACAAATTATTAATAAATATTATTAAACTTATAGCTTTAGCTAAAGCTAAAGCTACTATATTAGCTAACAATAAGCTTTAGTTTATAAGTTATACTTATGTTTAAATTAGCGCTAAATTTATAATTATAATAAAAGTAACAATAAAAGCATTTTAAAATTTTTAAAAATATTTTTTTATAAGCTTTAATATTATTTTATTTTATTGTTTTCTGTTTTTTTTTTAGTAAAATATATTAGTTTTTTATTTTTTTAAATAAGTTTTGCTAAGTAATTTATATAGTTAAAAAATACTAAACTATAATAATTAATATATTAAAAACTTTTAGTATAAAATATAATATTAAAATTAAAATAGTTTAGTTTTATTATGTTTTTATAATTATTATAATAAAACTTTTTTATATAAAATTTATTAAAATGTTAGCTTTAATATTTAAAATTATATTGTTTAATTTATAGTTTTTTTTTTACTAAATATAATAAAATATTATTTTTATATAATTTAAAAAGCTTAACTGCTTTTTTAAAAAATATTAGCTAAATATTTTTAGTTAGCTTTAAGCTTTATTTTAAAAGTTAAACTAATACTAAGTTTTGCTTTATTTATGCTTATATTTTTTTTTTTATAAAGTTTTATATATGCTATTTTTTATTTATTAAAGTATAAAGCTAAATAAAATAATTAAATATAATATAATTAAACTATTTTTTAAATAGTTTAATAGTTTTTACTATATAAATTTTATTAATTTTAAATTTTTTATTAAAAAATTTTTTTTATATTTTTTTATTTTTAAATTTTATAATAAACTTAGTTATTATAAAATAAACATTAAAAATATTAAATAAAGCAAAACTTAACTTTTTAATAATAATAGTTTAAAAAGTATAAAAAGTTTAAGCTTTTATTTATTTTTATTACTTTTTAAAAACTTTAGCAAAAAACTTTATGTTTTTTAAAAAAAGTTTATTTTTTTTGCTTAAAGTAATATTTAAAGCAATTATTAAAGCAGCTAATATTTTAGCAAATTAATTAATAGCATTTTTAATATTTTTAATAACTATAATATAGCTATTAATAAAACTTATTATAGCTATACTTTTTATAGCATAAAAAATATTTAAAAATATATTTAATTAATATTTTATTATTATTAAAAAAAAACAATTAATAATTATAAAGTATAAAAATAATACTTTTATAAATAGTACTATATAAAAATAGTTAAAAAATATTTATATAATTTTTTAAATATATATTTTTTAGTTTTTTTAGCAAAAGAAAATTATGTTGTTTAATAATTTAGTAACTAATATAAATACTATATACTAGTTTTTTTTTTTTTTTTTTAATTTTTATTAAAATAAAAATTAAAGTTTCAAATGCTAATTTTTTTTTTAGCTAGCTATAAAAATCTATTTTAGTAATAAATTTTTGTTTTATAGCAATATTAATTTTTTTTGTTAGTTTAAAATTAAAAAGTACTAGCAATAATATTATAATAACAACTTGTTTTTTTTTTTTTTGTTTAGCTATAATAATATATAAAAGTTTTTTAAAATAAAAAAGCTTTTATTAAATATAGCTTAAATAGTAACATTATTTTAATAAAACATAGTAGCTACTAATAGCTTAAATAAAACTATAATAAATATTATAAAACTTAAATAAACAAATTTGCTTTTAGTATTTTAGGTTTTTTAAGTATATATTAAACAATTAGCAATAAACTTAGTATATATATTAATAATAGATGCTAAAAAAAATAATTTAAAAAAAAAAGTAATAAAATAATATGTATATAACAAGAAAGGTGAAATATGTATATTTTTCTAATGTAGTTTTAAAGGACGTTTTGTTTTCGTTTTTAACAAATAAGGTACAAAATAAATAAAATAAAAGTTAACTATAATTTATAAACTAAAATGTTTTTAATGTTTTAATCTTTATTAAGATGTCGAATGCGCGACGCTTGCTTTTTCCTTGCACCTAGTTATTTTTACACAATAAAGTTAGTCGTAAAAAACTAAAATGTTTAATATTTTATTTTTTTAAAAATTATTATTATATTAATTCATAATAATTATTAATAGTTTATTTATTAAAATTAAAAAAAAAAGTTTTATATAATAGTAAAAATTATTTTATACCTTTACCTAGAGTTTTTAACAAATAAAAAAGAAACGGGGAACCTTAAAAAAAACCTCCATTATTTCATCCACATCCATCGAGATGTTGCCTCAGCCGCATTCCTGCCTGGCTGACTCGAGGCTTGCTATTCGAGATCTTCTGCCACTATGTTGATACCGCTCGCATCATCAGAGAATGTGACATGCCACTTCTGGTCACTCTTCGATATCATCTCAACCTGCACATCTTTCTTCAGCAGAGGGAAAGCCCTATCCATAGCGTTGTGTTTCGCGAGCTCTACCCACCTGCCCCCAACAGGCTGGATGTCAAACCGAACGAGGAGAAGGGCTACCAGTGCCAACACTTCAGTGCTGGCGAAATGGCGTCCTGGGCACAAGACATGGCCACCACCGAACCCGCGGAAGGCAGCAGCCGGGTATCGGTGAGACTTTTCCTTAGTCTTGAGGAAACGCTTATGATTGAATTGACGAGCGGTTGGGCCCCAGAGTGATTCATCGCTATGAATGACCGCATTCGGCATCAAGACAACACCTCCATTCTTGAGAAAATATTGGTTGTCCACTAGAGTATCCTCCTGGATTATGCGAGCAGCTACGCTTATTCCGTGGAAACGCAGGACTTCCTGCCAAGTTGAAACTAATAAGGGGCAATGGGTGCGGACTTGGGCGAGATCAATGGAGCAGGCACCATTTGAATCAGTTTGAACTAGTCGAGATACTTCTTTTCGACAGTCTGCGAGTACAGCAGCGTCCGAGAAGACTTGCCAAACCATCCAAAAAGCGCTAGGAGCAGTGTTTACAACACCTGCAGCGATCTGGCCAATCTCAATATGAGCGGAATCGTCCACGTCGAGCCCAAAGGCAAGATCATGTTTCTGTCGAAGCTGGAGGAAGAGAGAGCCTTCAAGGAAATGATTGCTTCGTAAGTAGCGAGTCAATATTGAAACCAAAGATTCCCGAGCCTTTAGACTTCGTCTAGCTGTGAGACTTGGGAAGAGCCCCATCAGTAAAGCCATGATACCAGATTCGTATTGAAACCAGGCTCGCTCATTCTCGGTTTCCCGAAATGGATTATGAGCTCCGTATGTCGCATCTGTGGTAGCGGCAAAGATCTCATGACGAACCCAGTCAAAAAGTTTGACTGTTGATCGTCCCTTGGCAGCGAGCCGGTCCATAGATGCTACAAAGTCGCTTACCGCTGCCCGAGAGAGGCCATTGAGGCCCGGCCCCGGTGAGGTTCCGGCGGCAGTGGACCTTGGAAAGCTCCGCAGATAGCCATCGCTGCTCAAGCGTTTATCATCAGCTATCTTGGCCATGCCATTCTTGCTAACAGCCATAGCATTCCTGCAAGCTTGGGCTTGTATTGGACTAAACGCAACGGTCGTAATATGACGGTCGATCCGCTGAATCGTCTGCAAGGAGTTGACAACATAGATCGGTGGCCCTGGAACTCGCAGGGTGTATATGGGAAGATGGTATTCGTCCCTATCATCCATGAATATGATGAAAACGTTGTAACGACAGGCTCCAGTGAAAGCCAAAGGAAAACATACCTCAAGTGTACATAATAGCGCCCGCCTCCGATGAGCATTCCCAGAAGTGGGCTGATGAAAGGGATGCTCCCAACTATAGGTGTTGGTTCCTTCGGGTGCTGTAGAAAGAACGCTAATCCAAGTAGGAAGATGTATGTGGCAGCAACGATGCCCGCGGACAGAAGAAGTAAAGATGGCATTGTGTAAGCGTGCGCGCGAGATGAAAGCTGCAGTGATGGATCGAGATCTGTTCAAACTCGAGTCATTCAGAAGATATGGACCTGAGATGGATGATGGTTGCTGCTAGGAAACGGTATGTCATGCTGGGAGGGGGAGGGTTGAGGCTGATTCCTTGGGACTCTCGTACAGTACTTGTAACCTACCAAGAGATAAGGTAGCAGCCAATCGGAGCATGATTCCTCCCTTCACTGATGCTTTCGCCTCTATCATTTGTGATATACCTAATAATTTCATTACAGCTGTCCTATTTTATGACGAATCTGCAACGGACCCCTGAGGCTTTCTTTGTTTGGTTTCTTTTCAATGTCGTTCTTCTACTGAACATGTCAATGTGGTTCCGATTCATCGGTTCAATTTCTTGTACCATGGAGCAGAGTACTGCACCAACATGTATTCTTCTCCTTCTTTGGTGCATTTACGCTGGATTCGTTGTACCTATACCTTATATGGTGAACTGGCTGCATTGGTTCCGATTCGTTAATCCAATCGCTTACGCCTACGAGAGTTTAATGATCAACGAGGCATGTGTTTTCCGTACCTATGCATTCTTGCTACGGACCATTTTCCTAGTTTCACAGCCGCAGATTCCCATGTTCGACATTAGTTCCTAATGGCCCTACATACTCAGGCACATCACTTGAGAATAAGATCTGTACAGTCATCGGAGCTATAGCTGGAGAATCATATGTTGATGGTGATCTTTACTTGGAACAGAAATATGAATTTTTCCCGAGTCACCTATGGCGGTAGGTCAAATCCTCTTTGAGCTCAGGAAAAACACAACGTGGATGAAGCTGAAACCGAACTAATGCATCATAAAAGTAACCTTGACATTCTCCTCGCATTGACTATAATTGTCTGCGTCTTTCATCTGCTTTGCACACAATACATACCAGCCGAGAGGTCAAGAGGCGATGTCCTACGGTTTCGACGCGCTCCAAGTCTGGCAAGACGCACTTCAGACACAGAAGCGGGTGCTTCTAGTAAAGCTGTGCAGGATATCAGCAAACAAAATCACACCCATGGTTCTGTATCCGAGAAGGACCCTATAAGCAGGTAACTTGACTGCACTCATGGTAACATAGTCAAGGGAGTAAGTGGCGCAGGCAAAACAACGCTATTGGATGTGTTGGCCAACCGCGCGAATTTCAGTATTCCTAGTGGCACTGTTGGTATTGAAGGCCGAGAGAGAAACAGTAGTTTTTAGAGAAGGATCGGGTACGCTCAACAAGAGGATATACATCTGCCTACCTCAACTGTTCGCGAAGCCCTCCAGTTCAGTGCTCTACTTCGACAATCTGAGACTTCTGTAAACGAAAAACTTCAGTATGTCGATGAGATCATCCAGATACTCGATATAAGCCCATATGCAAATGCTATTATCGGCGTTCCCAGAGATGGTATGTTACCCTCGAGTCGTGTGATCACTGTAGTTATTGATGGGTGAATGGTAGGGCTTAATGCCTTCGTTTTTAACGAATGAGTGAAACGAGGGTTAACTATGGTCTGTAGTTAACTTTTATTTTATTCATTTTATACTTTATTTATTAAAAACGAAAGCATAAAGTTTATCTAGTTTACTATTTTTAATGTTAATTTTATTTTAAAAAGCTTGTTTTTAATTAGCTATTTAATATATTTTTTAAAGTGCTTTTAAGCTATTACCCTGTTTTTTTTTACGAGAGGGTAAAGCCGTGAAACTCTGCTTAAAGGGTACGAGCTTAATCTAGCCGGTTGCTATTTTCGACAACGATAGACAGAAAGAAAGGTTACTCTGTTATGTGGTAGGAAGAGAGCTGATGGTAACCGGCAGCGGCAGGGTTTAAACAGACCAGAGCAAAGTCCCCATGTTTGCCTGCGCCAAGCATTGCGCGTAGAGGGATTGTTATAGGCTTTAGGAGCTATTATTGTTGGTTCCTAGCGCGGCGCCCTCGGCGGCACGAGCGTAGGATCAGCTGGTGGGCCTAGGGTGTTCCGCGAAGGGGAGTGAAGGAGGGGAGGTGGCCTAAGTAGAAGCGGCATTGTTCGGGGCAGGAGGAGCAGCATGAACCGGCGGCTCGACGGTTCCGTTTTCTTTAATACGGTGCAGGGTGGAGTCAACATGCCGATGGCAAAACGGAGACCCGGCGGCTACGAGGTGGACCGTACTGCTACGACTCGCAAGATAAGTTCGCACAGAGTGTCATGCCGAGTTCCTAATATTGCAATTGTTAATAACTATCACAGCGCTACGGCACTTTTACCACACTACTGCAAACGAAGGCTGCTCAGTGATCTAGTAAGCTGAAGCCACTGATATGAAGCTTACTATTGCAGTCACTCGGTAGCAGTAGACTACATATTTAGTTTCACCAGCGCGCGAGGCCTAAGACATGAATGACCACCTTCAAACACCTGCCAATAGTGCCTACGATCGGGAAGTCGAGTGGACATCCGCGTGCTGCACGCTACACGAAATTCAAGCCAGGTTGATGATGGCCAATCACTAACATGGCCCAAACGATCCTTTAGATAACATGCACAGATTAATCGGCGATCAGTACTACAGTCTGGATTAGTGCACAAATCCTCCAACAGGGATACGATGTGTTCCTATGTTTTGGTCTTGGCCGGGAGGGGTACTAGTTGTATATTACCGCGACGTTGCAATGCGTCTATAGTTCCAACGTCCCGTGGTTAAGTCCTCACCGAGCTATAGAAAGCTATATACGAAACATCCGATAATCCCACAAGCAACAGATATGACCAATGAGACTGAGGCTATTCTCGCAAAGCTCCAGACAGCTGGCCTGTCGTATGCAGCGAATACGCCAGGTGCGCGCGAGAAGCTCATGAATTTGTGTCGCAATTTGATCACGACCCTAGAATTACCTAGTGAATTTCTCATGCGGATGGGATGGGCAGAGGTAAGTTTGGAATGATGATGCGACAGTATCTCTCAATTCTTCTAGTCACACATCGAGCGATGCTAACGCGTTACAGCCGGCGCTGGCGGCTAACTGTCGTATTGCTGTTGACCTGGGGATCTTCGATCACTTAAAACAGAGCAGCGACAATGGTATCACTTCTAAAGAGTTAGCAGAAATATGCAACGCTGACGTAGTCCTGATTTGTAAGTTAATTTGAGTTACTCTAAGTTGTCAGGGACGAAAAGCTGACTCGGCATGGCTAGCACGAATCATGAGGCACCTTCTTGCCATGAATGTAGTTCGCGGAAATGGTGAAGATTCGTATTCTTCTACGCCCCTGACTGAAGCTCTTGCGGAGACCGGGTATAGGAATGGAATTATCTTCAAGTAAGTGACCCCTAAGACCACACAAACTACCATACGCCGGAGAAATAGCTCCCGGTGTGCTCCTGGCTCTCCGGGTTGTCTGTGTCTCAAGTTCTAAGTGCCTGATAGTTACGACGTGGCTGGCGGATCATTCCGGTATCTACCCAAATATCTCAAGAATACCCATTACAAGCTCCCGACAGAGGCGGCGGACGGGCCGTTCCAAGCGGGTCATAAGACAGATCTACCCGTCTTCTCTTGGTTGGACCAGACTCCTCCCTACCTGCAAGCCTTCAACAGCTACATGTCAGCTTATCGGGCTGGAAAGCCGTCATGGCTTGACCCTGGATTCTATCCCGTGGCTGAGCGCCTCATTGGCGGGTTTAATCTCGAGTACAGCGACACTTTTCTGGTTGATGTCGGCGGTGGCAAGGGACATGACTTGCATGAGCTGAAGGAGAAATATCCCCACCTCCCCGGGAAGCTTGTCTTACAGGATCGACCGCAAGTCATCCCCGCCATGGCAAACGGCACGTTCGAGGCGGTACCTCACGATTTCTTCACCCCTCAGCCGGTCAAGCACGCCCGAGCGTACCATCTACACTCTATTCTCCACAACTGGAGTGACGATGACTGCATCAGGATCTTACAGCAGTTGAGACCCGCTATGAAGCCGGGGTATTCTAGATTGCTTATCAACGAGATCGTCATGCCTCGCCAGCATCCCACATGGCCGGCTACTTCCATGGACCAATTAATGCTCGTACTACAGGCTGTGCAGGAGCGAACCGAGGCTGAATTAACCGAGTTACTGAAGCAAGCGGGATTTAAATTGGTCAAAGTTTATAGCTATGAACTCGGCCAGGAGAGTCTGGTTGAAGCGGAGGCCGACGGAGGGCCCGATGGTGAGCATTCGTGAGGTTACCAAGTAGGTGGTAAGCACATAATAGGGTTACAATATAGTACTGAGTATGCATACTTCGCATGAATATCATGATCGAGGAAATCTTTGCTCCTTCAGACGTACAGGGATTTCTAGACACAGAGCCCTCATCCAATACTAAGCTATTCCACATCGAGCATTTCTGACGGCTTGCATAAAAAATGACCTACGCCACAGGACGAATAAGGGAGCTCGTAAGTGTTAGGAACACAACGCGTTGCAAGTAAGAGGCACAGTATGTAGCCGCCTGAATATAACCGCAGTTGCATAATATAGTGCTGTATTATCCGTTTAGCTGACATACAAAGATTAATAAGTTATTAGTACTGCAGTCTATATCAGATTAGTAATCTAACTAGCAGAATAAGGATTACAGCCATAGAGAATGCTTCCTTAAGATTCATTGTTCATCACCCACGCCTTCGTGCTCATAAACCAACTAGAAAAATTGGATTTCGGCTAGAAAGCTTCGAAGACTATTAGTGACAATAATTTTAAACCACCTGGATCGCGGAACGATATGCCACAATTCAGTTTTCGGCTTGATGATTGGCTGTATCTGCGACTGGTGTCTCGTCTCGCTTTGTAAGGCGCAGGCATAATTGATCAAGGTTGCTTCGGAAAGTGCTGTGCCTACGAAACTAACACCAAACCTAAGTAATGGTATATTAGAACCCACATTAATGAACACAAGTAAGGGCTGCTCACGGTATTCCTGGTGCCTGCCTAGTCAGATCATAAGTCTCCGAGGTGTAGGCCTTGGCATGTTCTGAGAATGATCCCAGAGGTATGGTGACGGTAGGATAACCAATCAAGCCAGCCATGATGTGTGCTACGATACTAGGGACAACAAGGGCAGACACATTCCCAGCCGCTAGTGCTCCATCAACTCCGAGTGGCCCTCCCAGATCTCGCATTCTCTGTCCCGCCGCGATGACCTCCTCTGAATCAGGAGACGGAGCTTCCAAGGCTAGTTCGAAGAGGTCGATGTTTCGGGTCGGGTACTCTTCTAGCGGGTGTGCCATTGTAAAGCGGGCTAGGTCTTTTATGCTCCGAATGTTGTTCGGGTTGATTGATAGACCTGAGAAGAACTTCTCGAGGTCTCTTCTGACATCTGAGACCCCGGCCTTCGCGGACGGGTTAGATTTCAGCCTGTCATCCAGACCGGGATAGTCAGCGTTGTCAACAACATGGGCTCCGTTTTCTCGTAGAACAGAAATGACCTTCTCGAACGCCTCAAGGATCTCGGGGTCTGTGTTTCCAAAAGATCCCTGATATATGCCATTCCTAGGGATACCGATGCGAGCATTCTTCAATGAAGCCGAATCACAAACCTGCACGTAATTTGGCAACTCATGTCGTGGTACTTCTAGGCCGCCATAGTCTAGATCAGACGAACCACCAATAACGCCGAGCACGATAGCAGCATCCCTAACTGTCCTAGTTATAGGACCGACAGTTCCGCGCCGATGGCTTATGATTATCCCGTCTCGAGAGACTAGCCCTGCTGTTGGCTTGATCGCTACTGCGTTACTTTTCTCTGCCGGCACTATGATGCTTCCCTCGACCTAGATCATATTAGTCTTTATGACCTGACCCTAAGAGACAGACTCGAACCTCGGTTCCTATCGTGAAAGTCGAGAGGCCGAGAGCAATCGCTACGGCCGAGCCGCTACTGCTGCCGTCGGGGTCTTGTCTGGGATGAAAGGCGCCAATTGTTTGGCCCCCATGAGCACTCCACCCACCACTTGAATTACCTGCCGAAGATCTTCCCATTCCCCATTGGGAAAGGTTGGATGTTCCAAGAATGATAGCGCCGGCTTCGCGCAGCTTGGTGACGATAGATGCCTCTCGGGCGCATACGGAGCCCAGGAGGGCGTACGAGCCGGCTGTAGCATTTAAGCCTGAAGCGCAGATGAGGTTCTTCAGGAGGACTGGGACACCGTGGAGATCACTGTTCTTGTGTATCCTATGTGTTAGCTAGGCGCCACGGGGGGGAGGTTATGGGATTTCAATGCATGCCTCCGGGGTCCTATGTGGCGTCTTTCGGCATCAAGCTCTGTTGCGACGGCTAATGCCGCAGGATCAAGTTCGACGACGGCATGGACCTGAGGATTGACTTGGGCAATTCTCGCTAGGTATGTAGTTACCAGATCGACAGAGGTGAATGTTCCATCCTGGAGACCTTGCTGGATCTGGCCAATGTCTGCAGTGAGGAGGCTGGGGTACGCTGAAGGGAATCATCTTGGTCAGTAATAATTCTTGTGATGCTGATGGTGTTACGGTAGGTAGACTTGAGTGAAGATGCACTCACTACGTATCCGGATCCAGTCAATGAAGATGGCCGTAAGAAGTAGGGAGATAAGCCACAGGGAATGCTTCCATGTTAGCCCCATGACCCCATATGAACTAGAGTAGAATAATGCCTTGATGATGGGCTGCTAAGAATGGTTTGGATTCAAAGCTTGTTGTAGCGTATTATTCACTCGTCGCAATTCATCACCAACCCAATACATCTACTATGTAATGTAGCTAACCTATTTTAAGGGGAAACAGGGGGTTAACCCCCTGATCCCATCAGAATTAATACCCCACCCCCGCGCGCAAGACTGCGGTCCAGCACCCGAAAGGGCGGAATATCCCCACTATGATATTACAGGGAGTAACGACTTGTAATAAGTGATTAGAGCCTCTTGAGCGAGCCCCGAAGTGTTCCGAGGGGTGGATTTAGACGGGAATTTTGTTACTTTTCTTTTTGGAGTGGGGGTCGGCGTACCCCCTGAATGGATTGACTGTAGTATGGAAAAATCCTACGTACAGAATATATGTAGGGTGGATCCCGGAACAGGTGTAGTAATGGTATGTTTTATATTTCACTATTTACTTGAGTACCTATCCTCCATAAACCCAAAGCCGACAACTTGCATAGAACACGACCTACGCCACTGGACTAACAAGGGAGTTGGTAAGTGTTCGCGTCGCAAGTAAGAGGCACAGCATGTGACGGCCTTTACAATATAGTGTCGTATTATCGGTATTATATTCGCTGACTGCAGAAAGTGTGCAACCGGAGACCGGATATGCTTCTACCTTCTGGTTGGCCTATCTATCGCCCTTACGTCTAGGTCTAGCACAAACTAAAAAGGACCTTGCAGAGACTACAGGAAGCACACTACCTACCCATTTACTTCAGATAGGGCTATCACTACCGTAACTAGATAAGGGGGGGTACTCGTTAACCTGCGCTGATTTGGATTTTCGTACAGTCGACCGAATGAAGTCATTGGAATATTCTTGAGAGGGTGTGTATCATATTAAGTGCCGTGATTCCAACGATAAGAAGTTACAGACGCAGGCTAGCTAGTCAATTGATACACTGGCACGTCACAATAGGTCTTACTGAACCCCGTCTCAATGCCCAACTAGGCTTACTTGCCCTCTGACTGGAAAGTAGAGAACAAGGCCTCGTACTTATGCACTTCTTTCTCTATGAGCAATGCATGGTCGGCACTGCGGACCGTAGCCTTAACGGGGAATGGCTCAGCGAGGGTTTGGTGATTAAGCTTTTTATCGTTGATGGGTCCATTCTATAGGTTGCGTTATTAGTCAATCTTTGTCCCATATTAGAGTAAGGGGGGGGTACAAACCGAAGTTAAGTCGAAACAAAATAGTAAACGAGAAAATGCGAGGAACAGAGCCTGCTGAGCGACTTTCCAGCCTACGCAAATTCGCCGGCCACCGCCAAATCCCCAAAAGTTAGGTATTGTGCTAGATCCCGAGCCGTTAATCCATCTATCCGGCCGAAATTCATCTGGGTCGTCAAACTCGTTTGATAACGCCACAGAGTTGATCAAGAAGCTGGTACCGGCAGGGATATAGTACCCGTCAAATTCGAGATCCTCTGTTAGTTGGTGAGGTGGAATGATTGGAACGGTTGGTCGCCATCGTAGGACTTCTTTAATCATAGCCTCTACATAAGGCATATCAGATAGATCGGTCATCTGGGGAAGTCTTAGTGATTTCCCATCTGTACAAACTCGGTCTATTTCTTCCTGGGCACGCCACTGCGCTTCGGGTCGCGCGATCATTGCCATAATGAATGTGTTAATGGTCATCCTGGTGTTGTCTCCTCCCGCTGCCATGACAGATGTAGCAAGATACATAGCCTCTTCGTCATCTCCGGTGTATTTAATATCCGGATGAAGAAGTACGTCGCGTACGAAGGATGGCGGCGCCGACCCATTGCCTACAGCTGCTTTGATGGGCTCCCACCATTCCTGGAAGACACGGCGGTGGAACGAGCCCATACCGACCCAAAACTTACGCCAGGGCTGTAGGAAATGAGGCAGTTTGTGGAACACAGGAAAGAAGTCCACGAAACTTCGGTTTATGCTCGTTACGAATTCTATCGTCACCCTCTGGTAGTCGTCAAGTTGTGCCTTTGTTTTATTCAAGGGGAAACCCATGACAACTCTGTACAGGACCGATGTCGAGTAGCGAAAGTTGTGAGCAAACCAAAATTCTGGTTCTCGAAGATAGAGGCGAAGGAGATCGATGCTTTCTAACTCTTGCATGCCCGCATAGACCTTAAGATTCGACCCACTAAGCAGTTGATGCATCACACGGCGTCCTTCCTTCCACTCCTCTTCTTGCCTAATAACAGTACGTTTGCCATTGCTCACGAGATCGCTAGCAATAGGCATATAGGGTCTCTCGTTCGTGATCTTCCCTCGCTTAGCTATGAGCTCAAAAACAACACGATCTGAGTTTAGAACAATCCACGTTTTAGAGCCCATATGTAGTGTTACCATCTCACCGTACGGTATCAAAGAGGCGAGCTACGGAAATAATTAGAGTGGAAGCGTAGACTGACGATAGCAAAACTCACCCATTCATTAAACGCGCCTGGATTGCGCCGAGCTTGCATCATCTGCAGCAAGTTCCCCATGATTGGTTTGCCCCGTGGCCCTATGGGCATCCTCCATTGGTTTGTACGGAGGAACCATTTCGAGTCAGTGGGCCGTAAGAACTCAATCAGAACTAGGGAAATAATACATAAAACGAAAACGAAACTTGAATTAGAGCCGAATAGTATTTTACTGTCGTCCATGGTAGCGAGAGAAGCTACTCTGACGCTAGCAATGATCTGTGGTGCATTATCCGAGTAGAAAAGCCGATAAACTGTCACTAGAGAGGAGGGAAAATACAGGGATACCCAGCAGAAGTCCTAGATATCTTCGGGAGTGGCGAATGGCTCTTTCGTAGTTCAGACACAGTCAGCGCAAAAGCACAAAAGATCATCCATGTACGCCCTTGCTACTAATTCCCGCCAATTGGAGACTTTCATGTGATTGCCTATTGCCGTTTCGACCGGCGGCTGCAGTCGTACCCGATATGCAAAACGCAGGTATGCTGCAATCCTTCGGAATGTGCCACAGTAAGTGGACCAGCACGCTCTGCGATGATTCGCATCAGTATATGTCTCTTGACGGCACAATGGAGAAATATCAAAGCAATATTGTATCATAAGATGATATCTCAGGCGTATTACGCGTAATACTGACAACCACGGTAGCCGTAATACGGTCTCGTTCGATTTAAAGCCCGTACTATATCGCTCACAACGGCACTTTCTATACTATCGACTCATCATTTTCATATATATTAGACTTGGCATTCTACAGACCCCCCTTCCCTTCAATCTAGAACAGTTCATACACCTTTTAATATTGTATCAGTCGTTGCATAACTGTTATTTCCCTCCAAATGGCCAAAGAGCTCTTAGACACCACTTCGGTAGATAGCTACCAGAGACCTACCCATGGCATCTTCCGTTTTCTGCCTGATAAATTAGTCCCATACGCCGAGCTTATGCGACTCGACCGCCAGTCCGGCTTTTGGGCTTTTTACTGGCACTACCTGATCGGACTCGGCTTTGCCCTCAATGCCCACCCACTCTCTAGCGAGGTCGACTTACAAACACTCCTCTTCCTGGCAACGTATCTAGGCCTGTGGGCTACTGTCTTCCGTGGCATCACTTGTACTTGGAATGACAACCTGGATCAAGACTTTGATCGCCAGGTCGCTCGTTGTCGCACGCGACCTATCCCGCGAGGGGCTGTTACGACTTTCCAGGCTCATATCTTCACCGCCGTCCAAATCGCTGCTGGGGCTTGCATCCTTTTCCCGTTTGGGATTTCAGTGATGATTCATGCCTTTGTAGACGGCGTGCTATTATTCATATATCCTCTACTTAAACGTTGTACGGATTTTCCACAAGTCGAGCTGGGATTTGGGCTATCTTACGCAGTTCTCATAGCATGTTCGATGCTTTACAAAGACCCACTGGTCCCTATTTTCGACAGTTCCATTAATTTCCAAGCTCGCTTATCTCAAGTGGTTGAATCACCTTTATTTCTCTCGGTTGGCTGTCTATATACCGCCGGAATCCTCTGGTGTATTATTTTTGACACCGTCTACGCACACCAAGACTACCAAGATGACCTGAAGGCTGGAGTCAAAGGGCTTGCGGTACGCTTGGGGAAAAAAGGAACCAAGCCGGCCCTATCATTAGCAGCTGCCGCTCAAGTTTATTGTCTGGTACTGGCTGGCCAGTACGAAGGGTTGGGTATAGCGTACTATGCGCTATCATGTGCTGGGGCAGCGATCATGTTGGGCGTGATGATCTGGACGGTTGATCTGCATGACGGTAATAGTTGCGCTTGGTGGTTTGGCCCAGGCAGTGCCTACGTAGGAGCCACAATCACTATCGGACTCATGGCTGAATTCTGGCTTAAGAGATGATGGTATTGATATTAGTGCGTAGCGAGCGCTAGGTAGTTCTCATCAGAGTGACTAAGAAGTGGAAAGGGTGGCGATGGCTAAGACTGTTACTGAAGTCTTATGGATTGCCTAAACTATTTATTAGATTAAACATTGAATGATAAATCCGTCCCTACCGGGATATTTAATCAACTTGCAACGAGAAACCTTTTCGTCGTAAGGGCGCCATCTTTTCCCCTTTTTTTTTCTTTTTCTTTTTCTTTTTTGAGTAACCGACGTTGATCTTCTTGTAGCGATCATAGGGGAGATTGGTGGCAATATTTTAGAGGGATGAGGAATGAAAGGCCATATTCTCTACTAAGGGTCTTGGTGCTTAAAGCTAAAAGGAAAAATTCTAATGCTAAAATCAGCGTTTAAACTGTCTAAGTAGGTACCTACCTAGGTCCATACTTCAAGCACTATCTCTTGTACCTTGCTAGTATAATCCCTTCAGTATAGCCTCTCTACCCTGTTCTTTCCTGTGAAGTCAAAACAAGGCGATAGTGCGTCTGATAATATGGAGATATGTGGCCTGTGCCTTTCCAATTGTGGGGGCCGCTAAAGACTTAGTCTCTCTCTAGCAATTTCATACCTGCCTACTATTTTAGGCATGATTCCAAGTTACAACACAATCACTCATTACCACTTACACATATGTTGACCCAAACCTAACTGTCATCACCGAAATGAACATAAATACTACATACAGTAGCTCTGGCTATAACGAACCGACGCCCCCGAACAATGAAGATGTACTACTTCGAGCCAAGGAGTTGCAAGTCGAGCTGGAACAGTTCGCAGAACACGTTGCCGATGTGTACAAAGGCTACTTTCAAGAATTGCCAAAACACATGCATTTATCTCTATACAATGATGTGTTGGTTGAGATTGAGAACTTACAGAAGGACATCAGTTCTCAAGATCCTCTCTCTCCCCACCGCATCTCTTCCTCTAACCTTCCTTACCTACAAGCCGTGTGGGACGTTGCCAAAACATCCAAAGACATTATCAAGTTGAGGCACCCAGTCTTTAGTGGTCCCTTCAAACACCACATCCTGTCCCCTGGCATCCGAATCAGGGATATCATGAGCCAGGGCGGATCTGAGCCCAAGAGAAATCAAAATCGTCGCTCACTTCGCATTGACGTCATTTGTAACGGAGGATTATCTTGGTATAAGGTTTCAACCATCACGAATAGAAGGCTTTTATTTGACATGGCGAAAGAGGCAGTGTACTGCGGAGATAGCGACGATGGCGACTCGACTAGTAGTGCTGCCCAGGACTTCTCTGATGTCCCCCTGGTGAAGTTAGCTAAGAGCTTGAACACGATAGCTCAAGGGCACCAGATTCGGAACTTGAGTCCAACTTCAACTCTCTTCTTACCACGTATATTTGAAGGAGAACACGTCGAGGTCGATAATATTATGACGCTTTGTCGAGGTATGGGTGTTAATGTCCTCTGTGGCAGTGCAATAGCCCCGCCGCCATCACTCTCGAAAGACTTGCTACATAAAATGATACCGAGTCCAAAGAGGAGTATCACCCCAGAACTCAATGTAGACACCTCAGTTCTAGTGGCTCTTGTATCCGATATTTCTCACTTCAAAGTTAAAAAACAGGCTTGGCTTGGCCGGTCCCAGGAAGATCACATTGACATGGAGAATAGCGATCCTCTTATACCGCCACTTTGTTCCCTTTTGGACGATCACCCACTAGTATGCGTAAAGGAAGCAGCAGGGACCCTGGCCCGAATTATACACACTATGGGGACCGCTTCAGAGAACGCTCGAGCGCATCTCCTTCTTACCCCTGACGAGTCAATGACGCGCGAACAAAGGGTAGAAAATTTTCGCGTCCTATCCATTCATGGCGATCACATCCCATCATCTTTACAAATACCAATCCGAGTCACCGATCCCGAAGTTGATTCGGGTAGGGCTAGCTATCAGACTGATTGCAATACTCTTCTTATTCAGGAGAAACTCAAGATATTAATCCAGCCCGGGAGGTCCGTTTTCTCTTACGGCTGGGCTAAGGGGCTTACGACAGTAACCTGTAATGCTTGTATGTGGATTGCGGTTTGACCTGTTCCTCTTTACCCCTTTCAACATGGAGTATTTCTCTCCGCCCTGCGATCAATCCAAATTATCTACGTCTCTCTCCTCTCGTTTCACGTGTTTTCTTCAAAACAATGCATGGTCGTTAATACGTTATTACAGTGGCTGTTAAGCAGCTAGAGAAGAGTCTAGAAGAGCTTCCCGACTTGCCCGTGTCAGAATGGCCCTCGGTTTGGGCGTTCTCATCCTCCCGACCCCTGGTCGGCGTACCAAAGGGGAGCGATGAGCAGCGCCTACGAAAACACATTGGCGATTGCCGAGGTGTTTGCGTTTGTGGTTTAGAAGACTTTGACCAGAGCCAAGCTCTGCGTACTACTTCGGCCGATTAATTCCACGTCCTTTAGTGATTAAGGGACTTGCAGAACGGTGGGTTTATGGGCGTGTTCTGATAGCAATCTTAGTTCTTCGTCATCAGAACATAAAAAGTTTAAGTACCTCTGTGGGGCTATTGTAGACCCACTTCCCGTTAGCGTAAAAAAGATACCTGGTGAGGTCCTGTTTTATAGGGTGGAGGTGAGTGCACCCAACATGATAAAGACGATTTGCCCAAGTGCAGCTTGGGTTATGCCCGAGTACCTTGGAGGTGGCGTAGCAACCTTGTTGCCTGGAAGCCTAGTCTAAGGCCAACATCTCATTTGACAATCATTCTCATCGCGGTAAATGATCATGGCTTCCTTTCGTGATGAGAAATCTACCAAGGCCGAAATGCCTGCACTTCTTACCCCGGACACTAAATCCAGCCGAACGCACACCCCCAAAGCCCTTCTCGCCATCCTCACTCTCGCGTCCCTCGCCACTACTGCCTTCTATTTCTATCGAAATGGTATCCCCTTCTACAAAACACCCACATTATCTCCTTCCTGGAACGACGACTCTGGATGGCCTATTCCTCAGATCCCCGGCCAAGTTGAGCCGTTCGAGCCTCTCAAGCGCTACAGCCTTCACTACGGCAAGGTCGCCTGCTGGCAGGACGGCGGGGTGTGGATCAAAGAGCTGACGCCTGTGGAGATGTCTTTTCTAGCCATCGACCGCTTCCAGGACACTCCCCGCGCGCTTGAGCAGGCAGACGAGGATGCGTTCTGCGCGCGCCTGCGCATGCACGGCGCGAGTTTCTGGACGCTGCCGCCACAATGGCCCGAGCATGTCATCTGGTGCGAGGCCGTGGACGATTGTGTGGAGCCGACGAAGAAGGTGAGTCTCGAGGTGGGCTTTCCGGCGAGCGGTGGTATGTGGATGCTCGATACGAGTCAGGGGTGGGATGGGCTGTACCCGCGGAGTTTGGGTTTGCGGAACGCGCTTACGATGGACGAGAGGTGCGAGGTTATCAGGGATCTAGGGGGCCGTTTCTGTGAAGATATCCAGGTGTGCCCAGAGATGGCTGCTTTGTTGGGACCGTAGAGGGTGTGTAGGGCCTGGAGGCGACGGCTAGGCAATGGGTTGTTGCTTGAGACGATTTCTTATCTTGTAGTACTGTAGTGGCAGATGTATGATTACATCACTATATTGGCGTTTCCTTTCGCATTAATTCAAACATGATTGTTCGTATTGGGCTATCTTTAGATTTGGGCATTCCTATGCCAACTTTCTAAGCCCTACTCCATCGCCGGAAGTAGCACACGTAGCTAACTTGGCTTAGCACAGGCTTCATAGTGCAATAACACCGAATACCACATTTCCTACTACCAGTACTGCTACTAATAGTGCAACTACGTCTAGTGTGATAAGTCTCTCGCTAGGTGTTGTTGAAGGTGTAAGTTGATTGCTTAGCATCTTAGCGCCAATGCTTTCTACACCAGCTGCTGATCTTTTGCATCTATCAAGTACCTAGTTAGTAAGTCAAAGGAAGCACGAAATTATTGTAACTGACTTTGTAGGAGTCGGATCCTCTCGGCGGTCGAGCGAAGCCTCTATAGGCTCGAAGCGAGCGATCGTGCCCTGATATTGAAGCCGGCGGTCTCTAATCAATTGCTGGAAGTCTGTAATCGATTGCCGGAGATCTGCCATCGATTGCTGGAGATCTTCCATCGATTGCTGGAAAGCTTCTATCGATTCTTGGACACTTGGGTCAGGATGGGGAAGCGTTACCTGCACCATATTGAAGCGAAATGGTAAAAGGAGGAAGCAGAGTAAACGGTATTGTGGCGGCGCTAGTAGTTTGTGGTGGCATGAGAAGAAAAAACGAAGCATTTGCGAGCGTGGGTAAAATACAAATATATAATAAATCCTAGGCTCTATAAACTTTTGGCCACTTAAATTTAAGTTCTCTTAGACAGGTTAGGTGTGGATCTGTAACCTAGATAAAAGATTTATAGCATTGCTATTACTTTAAACTTCAGATTATTTAGTTCTACTTTTAGATTATTATATCACTAATTATTCAATTATAGTACGTTTGATTATGGGGCACGAAGTGGGATCATTGATACTGTATAGGTAATAGAGCAATAGCTATCGTAAATAGGGCCGCGAGGCATCAGCTAAGATCATCCCGTTGCATACCACTCATTATCTTGTACTTACCCATAAAATGTTGCCAGGACGTACACAATGCTCCTTCCATATGATTCAACAGTTCGAAGATGTGGGATATCCTCCTGTTTACCTACCGTAACTTTTCGTTAGAGAAAACGATCCTTATAAAATGGGCTGGCATCAAGCTGGGGTTTTAAACTGCTCTATTCGAATGAGATGCATAGAGCTACTATAAATGGGACTTGCAATAATAAGTAGATGACTAAAGGAGCTAGGCATAGAATCGCGAGTGATATAAGGGAATTAGTTCTAAACTATTATTCGAGTACTAGAATATGTGACAGGAGGATATAGTCTTATTAGTTAGTTACTCTAGGCTGTAGCCGTAATAGGGGATCTAGAAGAAGAGGAGAGCGTTTATAGAAGCAACAGCTTATTATTATCCTTTTGCTCTATACTGTAGTCAGGAGAGATTTTCGCACTCGCAACTACTTTCTACCAATATTAACAACGCCGTAGAACAATGACTCTTAATGCAGCATCTCGCCATCCGGCATTTCCCTCACTCTTTATCACTATTCCAATTGCTATCGCAGACCTACTCCCTTTGTCAGCTACCGGCTATTCTCTTGCACTAAGCGGTTGTATCGAGCAAATGGGTAATCTGGAGTGTCACTTTGAGGTTTTTCAAGCTCTGAGATCACATCCTCTAGTTTAAGCCAAGGTTCGATTAACAGTCGAAATCGGGTTTTAAAACTGAGTTTGTTGTAGATTTCTTCTGGGATGTTGGTCTCATACTCGTACTCAGCCTTAGGGGCTGGGTGCCGTTTTCGGCTCTTCCGGCGTTTTGTGGAACACTCTCCCTCCTCACCGTCTTCCACATCATCACTAGATACCCGCCGCCGCTTTCTCGTTTGTATTGCGGTTGCGGCGTTTTGGATCGAGAGTGGTGGTGTCGGAAGCCCATCCGCCCGATGTGGCAGCTTCCCTAACTGATTTGATGACGATGCTTCTGCTGCTGTTGGTTTTTCCTGGGTGGCGGCTGCGTCAACGACCTTGTTGTTATTTTTATGATCTCCTTCACTACCACTATCATCACCGGTGTCCTCGTCGGTTGGGACATCCACCAACATGTTCCTCCTTGCCTCCTCAAGCCACTTCTCTCTAACCTCGGGGGGTGTGAACCTATAGAGATATTCGTCGGCAGCCTCGTGGTACTTCCCCCTCCTCCACTTAGCTCCTTGGATGGCCCACTTGAGTCGCATCTCAAGGTCCGCGGCGAAATCGGGGTTGTAGTGTCCGGTGTAAAATACAGGCGTTGGCGGGAGAGTAGCAAGGTGTGCGCCCTGGGTTTCAACGATGTCGTCGTGTTCCTACGAGCTCACCATGAGTGGGTGGGCTAACTGGCGGCAATGCAACGCAATGGTGATTGGGAGGAGGTGGTGGATGTGTGCATGAAGACTTACAATGTATGCATGCAGCCTCATCGGCTTAGTTGGCCTAGTTAGGCCAGGCGAACTAGCCGGCTTAGCTGGGCTAGGTGGGCTAGTTGGGGTCTCTAGCTGTGATGCCATGGCTGTGGTCCACCGTGCGTGAGAAACAAGTTGCGAGTTGTCGGTTCTTCTCAGTGGGGTTTTATGTATTTATGGACGTTGTAATATGGATAGTGGGAGGTGGAATGTTGGAAGATGAACAATGGAAGACAATTTAGGTGGGTATATAGCACGATAGCAGACGCTGAATGTTGGAAAGTGAGCGGTGGGTATTAGAAAAGAGGTAGTAGGCACAGGTAAGAGGTAAGTATATGCAGATTCTTAGGTATGGAGAAGAGTGCCTTGTCAGCACGGACCCTGACTGACTGCACTGTCTCGCCACCATCCACCCGGCGTCCAACCAGGACTGGCCAAAGCAAACACGAAACACACGTAGTACAGAGGGAATTCCTGGACATTTAATTGGGTTGGGCACCTATTCATTTCAATCATGCGTGTAACAAGGCACAGAATTCATGCCCTCTACGATACATCATTGGTCACCCCCCCTCCCCCTTTCATCATCGTCATCTCTACCTAACCTGGTCAGAAGTAGGTCGGCATATGAACTCATAGAATACCTAAACCTATCTACGTTAAGGTAGTGCTATAAGGTACTTGATCTAACCCTTATACAAAGTATTAGTATAAGTTTATTCCGCTGACTTTTTCATGCCCTAATACCTCGATTGATCCACCCACTTCTGCCTGGTAGCACCGATTTCCGCAAACTCATAGTCGTCTTCTCCTCACCTGAGCGGTGTCAGGCAAAAATGGGCCCCAGGCTGCGTGTTCAAGAACTCCGTCAATACTAGGTCGCTCGTCCACGCTGATCTTCACCATTTCAAGGAAGAGGGCACCCACTAGCACGGTGTTTGGTCAGCATACCCCTAGCCGTCGAACCTCAGGTCGATTGTCTGCAGTACGGAACTATGGAAACACTAGGTAGATATCTTCACTTACAGTGGATGTAACCCTGGGTCGGCAGGTAACGCGCTTTCCTCGAATCCTCGTACATTTTTTCGAATGCGTCCTTGTGGCATGCCCGGAAGGCATTGGTCAATGACTCGTCAACCATGTCGCTTCGCCACGGATTGTTGTAGAACATCCACGGGTGGTCGCCATACGTCAGCTCGTACAGGATGACACCCATTGACCAAATGTCGATAGAGCGGCCATATGTTTCTTTAAACTCGAACTCGGGGGCGAGGTAGTTGATCGTACCAGCTGTGCCCGGCTGGGAAGGTAGCCAGCCATTCGCTGGGATCTGCTTGGACGATCCAAGGTCCAGCAGTACCGCACGAGGCGGGTGGTCGAGGATGCCAATATTACCTGGCTTCACTAGATACAAAATATAGAGTCAGTTGCTGCCATTTGAAGAATACAATGTCAATCTCATCCTATAAACAAGCTCTTATGCGCAGCGATTACACCAGCCAAAACAAGCCAAAATAAACACCATTAGCTTGTTTTGACTGACTTGACGATATCTCTTGCTTGATTTGAGTCCGTTAAATGATTAAATAAATCAAATAACTCGACTAGCTTTCTTCACGACGAATCGTAGCCTATGGACCTTCATGTTGATGATTAACGTGTTGGCGTTAAAGGTAGCTGTTGAAATAAGGGAGGCCACCAGGAGAGGTAGGTTAAGCTAGGAAGTAGATAAGATTAGGTTGGTGTGTTCTAACCTTAAGGGTCTTCAACTTACCTATTTTTATTAAAATACCCAAAAATGAAAGAGAAAGGGAAGAAATTGATGGTTTTCGCTGGTGCGATCGCTGCTTATGCGCCAACCCTTCCCCAAACAAAAAGAAATCACTCACGGTCGCGATGCAGCCAGCCTGCATCGTGCATCACTAGAGCACTCGGAGTTAGTTATCACCATTTTGAGTATCAATTTATGAGGATCTTAAAAGTCTCTAGGCCCAGACTTCACCAAAAGGGGAAGTCTCAGCTCTAGATATCACAAGATGGGAAGAAAATAACCCCGAGAAATATTCACCTTTGACGCCCTCCAGAGCGGTGCGGAATACAGACGCCGCCTTCATCGTCATGCCCTTGAATGGTCTGTTTGAGCCTTCTCGTCAGCTTTCTTCACTTAATTGTCTCGATTTTATAAGTTTCAAGGGTGTAAGAATTTAATCGTCGGTACTTACCTCCCAGTGCAAGCCTCAGCGCGTGCTTCTTCCACTAAGGCATCGAGGGTCCCAGATACCAACGGCTTCAGTATAATCGCAACTTGGTTGAACGGTAGTTTACTCGGACGGTTTTGTTGAGTATGGTGGATTACTTCGACCATCCGTGCAATTCGCTTGTCATGATCTAACTCCTCTGCGAGATTTGTTACTTGTCTGAAAGTGGAAATCTCCTCACTTATAGCGTTGTCATTGTGAGGCAACCGATCTACAAGTTTGACAGCGGCAACGGTGCCCTGAGAGTTGGAGCCGAAAAACACCTTTCCGTGGACACCCATTCCTAAAGGATCCCCTAACGTCCAGTCGCCAATTATTCTGAGGGTGGGCAAAGGTGTTGGCATGTCGATAACAGGGTTCCTCGGGCCACCAAGGCGTTGGGTTACATATTCTCCGCGGGCTATCTTATAGGAGCTCGTATACGCGTATCCGGTCCACTTAAAATCGTACCAGAGCTTATCCGCCTGTATTTTCATGTCGTCTTGGTTAAGGATCCGACGGCACTGGTTAGCTGGCTGGCCGTTGACTGTTAGTTGCGCTAGCATAGATCGCGAGAAGCCCCTCATGTATAAGCCCCTATCTTGGCAGTCAAAATAGATTCCTGCATGAGGGTTTCGGAGATGAATCTCGTGCTGTTTAGCGTATGATTTGGTACAGAGCACCAAGTCGATGGCCGGATTTTCCAGCGGGCTCTTTCCCATCGTCCAGCCTCTCCTGAAGTCTGACGGCTCAGAACCAAAGGACAACAAATACTTTCCAACCCAAATCATGCCTAGCTCTTGACGCGACTCCTCAGTGTCGGTACTCGGCTCTGTGCCGCTTTCGCTAGATTCGCCATCGCGTGAGTTGCGCGCGAGTCTTCTCTCGGTCTCAAGTCGAAGGCGCAATATATCCTTGTCAAAGACCTGGTCGGCGTCCACGGCCATGCGACATAATGCCGCCTGAGCGTTCTGACCCGGCTCGACTTGAGGACGAGAAAGTAGGCTTTGATAAACTTCGCTAAACGCCAGCTTGGCGAGGGCGTTTGATGGTGTGAGAGTTGCAAAGGCAACGTCCGACATTGTAAAAGAGATAGGATATAGCGTCGATATAGTCGATATGACATACAAACTTGCTTCTAGGGTGAAATAAAAAAGTTTCTTAGCTGTGACCGCCAATAATAAAATTAATTCATTGATTAATTGAGAAGATGGAGAGCATTACCTCGCGGGAATGGCAACTTGCAACCACTCAAGGCAAATTCCAGATGGTTCAACTAGGCACAATAGTCCCCCAGTGAGCTTCGAAAATAGTTGATAGGTAGACGTTGACTAGCAATGCTTTTTGATTCCAACACTCTAATCTTATTCTCTTCGCATGCATAATTATATACCCGAACTTTCCTGTAGACAGTCTGCCCTCCCTTGCATACTACGAAACGGACTGGTTGCACATAGGCAAGCATCTAACACATATGTAAATAGACCCCACTCAGGAGGCCCGATCTAGCCCAGGTATTCATCGGTGTGTTTACAATAGATCTAAAGGAAACGCTTGATATCGGTCAAATCAGCCGATTTGTGAGAGAAAGGAGCGCGCCTAAAAGGCCTGCCTAGGTAACCGAGGGAGAGATCCAACCAAACGTCCTGTCTGGTAAGGAAGATGACAAAAAGAAAAAACACCTACGTGATCTTCGCCCTATTATTGGCCATTATCTCTCATTAAAGGGCAAACTGTTGTGCTACAGACATGATTCCGTATGTGGATATCTGGAACCGCCTTGTGTTCCTTCGAGTATCTTGGGCCAATGTCCTTCCACTTTATGGCCTCATACCCTCAGCCGTACGAGGTCTAAGACTCCATACATGTGACTCTCACAGAGATATGCGTTCTGCATACTGTTAGTGCTAACTCAGCACTAACAGGGTGGTTTGCTCTATCACACTATCACAGCAGCACGGGGTTTTCCCTAGGTTTGCTTTTGGAGAATAATATCCACTGTAATTTAGAAGCTATATGCCAACTTGAAATCTCGTGAATCACAATCCCTAGAGTGACTCTCCGCTTAGCGTAGCCCTTGCTGGAGATTCACCCTGGCGGCACCGTAGTGCTTGAGGAACCGACCCCAAACTGCACGGCAGCCGACCTCGCCCGTCTTCTCGAGCTCGCCAACGGCAATAGGCCAGAGGACTTCAAATAGACGAGTCAGCAATTTGCCATTCGGTAAAGGGAGGAATTAATCGCGGGGGTGGAGTTGTGCAACGAGAATAGAGAGAGGAGTGGAAGGGAGGGGACTAATTCCCAGAAACACTCACCTCTACCAGCGCCATCCTCCCATCCAATCGGCATCTCCACGCCGTTGACGGCCTCGAGCTCGGGCGCGGCACTCATGTACCCCGGGTCGACCGTGTTCATGGCTACGCGCGCCATTCTCCACGCCTCAGCGGCCTCGGTCTCGGTGATCATGTTGAGCGCGGCTTTAGACATGTTCGTGTGAACGTGTCTGCCGTTCTTGGCGGACTGGGGCCCGCCTAGCACTTGTTCGAAAATCCCCTCGCGGGACGACACGTTGACGATGTAGCCGCAAGCGTGGCTGGAGGGTGTACCGGGGGGCTTGTCGGCAGACATGATGGGTAGTAGCTCGCGAACTAGGATCAGAGGCACGAAGGCGTTGACCGAGTGTGCAGAGATGACGTCTTCGTATGGGATGTTGCCCAAAGACTGCACCCAAGATGACCCCAGAGCGGCTGGTTCCGTCGTGGGATCTGCTGTTAGCTGCTGTGGAGCAAGACCTTCGATTCTTGCCACATTTCCACCCCGGACCTTCGGCGTGTAAGAAGTAGATGGAAGTAGCAGAGATTGCCCAATCGAGCCCTTCAGTCGCTCCTCATTTCCCACTGAAAATCTTTCTTTCTCGATGCTGTCTGTTAGCGTCTGGGCAGCGTTGTTGATGAGTATATGTAGAGTAGCTCCCCATTCTTGAACGATCCGGCGTATTTCCCGGGCAAGCTCAAACGCGTCCCTCGCGGAGCGGAAATCGGCCCCGACAATCCGCAATCGGTCCATCCATTCCTCCGCGTCCTTCTCAGCTTTGTAGCGCTGGAGAGCGTCATGGGGATACCGGGTGGAAGCGATCACCCTCGCGCCACATCGAAGGAGCCGGAGTGTGACGCGGTATCCGAGATTCACTCTTGCTCCTGTTACAGCAGCCACTTTTCCCGCCAAAGACATTCTCGGAGGAAGGGACAGCTGGGAGCCAGCTAAGTTGAAGTTGCCACACGGTAGGCACATTGATGAAATAGTAGGGTGATGCGTAGTAAGCCGTCGGCCGCATATGTAGCAATCGCGTTGTGCCGTATGTCTGCTTTGAGATGCGACGTAGTTTTGAACAGTTTCTTGCCATGGGGCGTTATTCTGTGCGTCTTGCTTGCTTATGGAATCCTCGACTTGTGTAAGAAGATGAGCGAGAATTTCGCTGCCTGTCGCATTGGTAGACACGGTCATCTCCTTAAAGAGCCGTTGTAGCGTGTTAGCGGTAGTGACTAGATCTTGGTCATAAACACCTAGTAGCTGCTGTCTGTTTTGAGTATCCGATATCGAATCTCGATGTATTTTTTCAGTAGCACTTTTGGTAACATCTCGGGCAATTTCATCAGCGACTATGAAACTACCATCAGCTGCTACTCTAGGCTCTGGTGTCCCTTTTAGAATCCGACAAATCTCTGAGATTTTGGATTCATAAAGTAACTCCAATAAGTCTCGATGACAATCACGATGGGGGGCTAGCAACTTGGCAATTTCAACGGCCCTTGGAGAGGGCCATGATGGCATGTAAAGCGCCAGTAGGCTGGGCAATTTCGATGGAGAGCCAGCTCGACATACTTCAAGATCAACGCGTAACTGGCGGGCTATATTTCTAGGTGGTTCATGCTCGACAAAGAGACGGTAATCAGACGGATCGACGAGGAGTCTGCGACGTAATATCGAGAGCTGGTCAGAAGCCACTGATTGTGTGATATCAGGGAATTCTTTTGCCATCCACTCTATGATCGTGATGAAAGACTCTAGCCAAGCAATTTCAGCCGCGGGTTTTGGCGAAACCCCCGCAGAAAAAGGATATTGTGCAAATCCAGCGGTTTCGGCCGTATCACCACATGTCCGTCTCAAGCGTTTATCGGGCGTCTCGCCATATATATAATCGACGCCATCCTGGGCATTTTTAAAGTGTGCTCTTAAATTTGATGGGAGCTTTTCTTCGATTTTAAGAACATCACTTCGTTCGATAGCGACTTTGAATAATCGCAGACACCATTCGAAAGGTACTAGTGTCGGGTGCGGATATCTGAAGCGATACCAGGTTCTTCCTTGCGACGATATGGTGTGTTCCTCTTTACGGTTCCATCCTGGGATTCCCCTGCGCCTAGCCGCGTCATTTCGCAGCTGGGCTAAGATGTGTGCCTCACTAGTCGGTACTTCTGGTGCTCCAGAGACCTTGAGAAATCGGGGGAAGCGCTCGTATAAATCGGCTAGTGCTCTCAGCTCGGCCGACTGCTCCTCGAAAAGGCGAGAATAGGCCCTCTTAAACTCTAGGATGATCTTAGGTATGTTTAAACCGCGGTCACTTCCCCGAATTCCTTTGGAGAGACGTGCAGCCAAGATGGCCAAGGGCTCCTAACAACAAGTCAATTTTTGGATAAGATACTATAACTATAATATGAGGGGTAGTACACTTTCTTCTGATCCTGCGCTTGAATTACCCCATCGGACTAATTCACTGTCTACTGGTAGATAGTTGAATACAACTAGGAGCCCCGGTTGTACTACCCAAGAGGGGTCGCAATAAGGGTCGGAGATTTCTTCAATGCCCAGGAGATTAATGAAGGAGTCGTATAGTTCGGATTCAAAATTCCGAATTATGTAACGCTGATAATACACGTTAGTACTCTAAAGTCTGGATACAAGCTGTCATATACGATCAAACCTTTGATGTCTGTTCACCTGGCCGTGCAATATCTCCGAACTTACCACGTCCAAACCGATAGACATCCACTTTCTCCCAGGGGCGACGATATAGCACTAAAGATATCTGGTTTAGTGAGGTCCAAAGATACTGGATATCGTCTGTTTCATCGTCAAGGATGCGCTTCCAGCGTGAGTGACACCGTATTGCCTCACGTAGACGCGGTCCAGTGTAGGGTGCGCAAAGGAGATCTAGAGCTCGAAAGAAAGGGACATCTTTCAAAACCGGGTCAATCAACTCGAAAGGGAGAGCTTCTAAGTGTCTGGCAATGCGCTCCAGGGAACGGTTTTGCGATCGGCGGCCCATGTTAGTTCCCTTTTTAGACTTAATTAGGGGCGGCGTTGTTTAGGAGTATTGGATATCTGGAAACTAAAGCTTGCTTCGTCTTGAGCTGAAGAGTAGTGAAGATAAACAACAAACATTGCGACTGTGAGTCACGAGTGACGACCCACAGAAGCAGCCAGTTAAACTTGCGGGGTGGGTCGGAGAAAAATGACCAACCACCTACAATGCCATATATCGAGCAGTAACATCAACTACACTCGAAAAGAAAAAAACCACTTATGAGAGTAAATTTGATTTGAAAATACGGTTTATGCATATTTAGTTCTGCCGCGACGGAAATCTTGACTCTTTCCATTCTACTATTATTATAAGATTTATACAGACTATATTCTTCAGTTATCACATACCGCCATACGGTTCAGAAAATGCCCGGGTCCCGTACGCTCCCCTATAACTAAGCCAAATATCGGCACTATTCGCATACCGCTCGGGTGAGCAAAGATCCAGAAGGCATCCAGAGCCTTTACGCGTCAACAAAAACCGTAATGCATCCCTGCGGTTAATTTGTGACTGATATTGTGCTGATATCGCTACAATATATCAGCCACTGACGTTTTTCCTCCCCAACCCTTACAGGTAATCAGGCTGCCGTATACTTTGAACTTCTTATAGGTCGCTCCTAATGAAATACTAAGTAAGTGCGAGAGCTATTTCATATACATGAATAAGATACCTACTATTATGTAGTACACGTAGTTAGTGAGTCCTTGACCCAACATACTTCAACAACTCCCAGTATCGGACATGGACATAAGAGCCTTGAGTCTCAAAGCAATGCGTAATCCTCTAGGCCGGTGCTATTGATATGTTTCTGGCAATATTGTCTTTGTGCTTAGGGTCTCGTAAACTTGAGAGTCAATGATGTACATGTCAACAGATTCGCTGTGCCGTGGTCCTTCTCTGTCATATTAGCCGTATTGAGTTTGTAAGCACAACGTATAGAAGTAACGATCCGTGCTCTGATCACTCTGCAAAATTTTCCGCCGACAACTCACTAAGCTAGACTATATCCCAGCCACAGCAACATAAAATAGGATTTGGTAAGTGCCCTATAAAGAAAAGTAGGTTTGTTCCAATGTAGCCGACTCCTACACTCCCGTGCATTGAATTATATAGCGACTTTCAGCTTTGATTAAGCCGGCCTAGAACCACTATGCCTCTAGCATACAATTCTCATGATCACTAGATTAGTAGTTGAGTTGGTAACAAGCAGCGACCCCCTGTGTTCTATGTTGGTGCCACATAGCTACACCAAGAGAGGTGACCGCAGCTACACCAAGAGTGATCGTAAAGCGTAAGGAGGAGTGAACAAAGGAGGCATTCCTATATATAGGTAGGGTAGCATCAGAGAGGTTTTAGGAGCCTTGCGCGTCAACAAGAGTCTATCACCTAGCATATGCTGAAGGATCCTGACAGTTTGTTTTCATTGTATTAATGGGCTGCTGTTTTCTCCTATATATCAAAATTATTGTCCCTTTTTTAATTGAGACCGCATTTGACGAGTAGCTGGCACTGCAATGCCTAACCACGCCTCACCGTAATTTTCCCCTTCGATGTCTCTGAAGAGATTAATATGGCAAATACCACATGGTTTGCTATGTGGTCATACTTGTTAGGCACACTTACTATGAGTGCCTCGACATTTTAAGACGGGAGCGGACTATTAAGCGGGGAAAGAGGGCTAAGCAATGTACAATTAAGCCGCTTTATAACAAATTATCATAGAACCTAGGTATGGTAGGTGTGAATACTGCCAAGATTGGCTTTTATATGCTATTGGTAACTTCATCGAGGGAAGGATGATGAAAATGCTAACCCGATCACCCTGATTACCTTCCATAACGCCACGAACTCCCCACCAAGATATATGACCGCTTCAAGTTGCCCAATATCAAGGTTCCATCTAGTACCCACGTTGGGAATGTATACTTCCAAATCCCGAAGTCCTACCACAATGTACAATGATCGCAAAAAGTTGGATTTGTTCCCAGTCAGCCACCTATATAATTAGGTATAACCTTCATACCTCCAAGTGAACTATTTAGTAATACTGATAGCTGATGCAAGTAAAATTGATGGAAGAATCAAACCCGCGTGGGGGTTACTGATGGTCATACCCAGCACCTCGTTGCCAAGGACTAGCGGTTTGCGCTCGCGATACGGAGTGGTTTGAGGGGCTGGTGGTTCGTGCAATTCCGTCCTCAGAGGGTATAAGGGCGGAATGCTGGTCGATAGAATAACGAGGACGGTCGTTTTGTACGGTGCTCGTGGTAGATGTTGTAGCCACAGACGGAGGGACAGCCCTATTCATTGACTGGGGACGCGAGCGCGGTGCCTGATGGAACGAGGGTGGCGTGAGAGACTCATTGTCGTCCAGTCCGGACCCGTATCCCGCCTTTTCGCCACGGGCCGTCATTGCTAAAGCGTCAAGCTCGCCAGTAGTAGCCAACTGGCTTTGGGATTTCATGAATGAGGTTCGGTCATCAGCCATGAACTTGTACCGGCCATCGGGGTTATCGGTAAAGAAAACAATCGCAGTCGAGATGATTAGCACGAGAAGTAGAATTAAGGTGGTAGCGGCGTTCAGAATCCATAGAACGACTCCAACAACACCAGTGACAATGTCAGGTTGGTCGAAGACTTTAGTGAAGATCAAAAGAAATATGGCGTTGATAAAGTTAACAGCACAAATAGCGATATTGAAAGAGTTTATCTTCTTGTCCATCCATGGTCGTAAAACGGAAGCAGCGATAAGAGCACCCGCCTCGATGAGCAATAATGCAATTGCTTGGACGGTGCCCGCATTCTGGGCAAAGGCAATGAAGAAAGATTTTACTATAGTATATCCTAGTACAGGTACTATGAAGTAGTACGCAGAAGCGCGGAATTGAATGTATAGGAAGCCTATTAACGAGTCAGCAACAGCGCGCATAGGATATTTGTAGGGCTATACAGCGTTGAATATACTGCGAAACTACTCACCCCATTTGTTCAGAGTCTGAGGGTCCGAGAATAGGATATATGCAGGGTTTTTATGCAGGGCAACTGAGCGGTGGGCAATTCGGATCAGTTTGTATGAGGCCCAAAACAAGCCAATATTTACGTATAAGAGGAAAAATACGGCCAAAAGGACTTCTGCCGCCGAGTCCCGCTGGGTGAACTCCCACAAGGAGAGAATGGTCACCGGTGCGTATCCAATAAGAGTAATACGGAAGAGGATGCCTTTAAGCACAGTGACTAAGAGTTCATCGTTAGCGCCGCTCTTCGCGCTGGACAATGAGTTCGAGACTCAGTAGATGATACTTACGCCATCCATTGCGGAAGTCCACAAATGCATCGCCTTTAATCCATCGAGCCTTTGCAGCAACCTCACATGCTCCTTTAAAGAGGGCAACAACGATTGCAGCAAAAGCCATAACGACGTAGAAAGAAACTATGCCAGTAACGAATAGATTCGTCGTTTCGATGCCTGCACGGAAGGCTACGCGCTGAATGCCATAGACAATGTAACTGCCGTAGTCGGTTTTGATATTTCCGCGCTTCATTAGAGTTGAAGCATGGTGCGACAGAGACCGTGGCATGATTGCCTCTGCACGCTTGAACAGACTCAGGCTCGGCGCTAGGAAAGGCTCAGACCGTTTCTGGACTTCAACGGATACGGAGCCGAGTGTGTCGATGATTCTTGCCGCCGTGCCACCGGTCGAGCGCTGATACCAGGTAAAAATGTTTTGCACTGTATATAACAGGTTAGTTGCATGTCTGATAGAGCAGGAAGAGCATCCCGGCTAGGACTAGCTAGACAGACTTTATGGCTGCTGGCTTAAAAGCAACGCTTCCTTGCAAGGTTTTAATAAGCGCAGAACTTACAGAAGCCAACATTAACGATACCCAAGCTCCACTGAAAATCTTGAGTCCACGACTGGACAACAGGAGGTAACGGAATACCGACAAGGCCAACCATAGCCTGCGATTGGAAATAGCTAGTCAAAGCTAAAGCTGTAGCAGCGACGTGGGAAGCAGCATTCGAATGTCCTAGGCCGGAGAGGAGAGCAGACGAAACGAGAGCGAGGCCGGCGACAATTGCAGATGCCCATTTGACGCCGATTAGATCCACCGTCTGGCCGTTTGACACGTTCGCCTCCAGGCAAGCAACACTTTGACCGGCCATGGCGCCACTCGTAGCATTGATATAAATCTGCACTTTGGCATCGATATCGGGGAAAGTGTAGGCGATACCAGGCACGAGACTCGCAGTGCTCGGATCTATGTTTAAGCTAAAAGGATCATCGAGGTTACCGGAGACCATGGGACAGAAGCCAGCCAGGTCAAACTCGCAGGGGTCGATAACAAGGGAATAGAACTCGTAGCCATAAGCCGAGATGGAGACGTCGAACTTGACGCGGGCCTCGATGGTGGAAACGGCGCTGATGTTGACATCGATGGAATTCTTCGAGGGCGTGTACCGGAGATTAAAGAGGCTTGCCGTGAAGCCCGAGTTGGCCTGGCACGCGTTGAGCGAGTTGGTTTCGAGCTTCTTCTCGGCCGCCGATGGCAAGACTAGAGCGAAGAGGCAGCATAGAAGGAGGAGCAAACTCCGTATTGATGACGTTAACGAAGCCATATTGAACGTGGGCTATGCGGTAGCTAGAGGCGACGGCATGCGTATACGAGTCGATATGCGATGCGAAGGCCACGCGGGCGTATGTAGGCAGACGAGTGTCCGCAAAGCGCAGGTTGATGGAATACCAATCTTTAACGACCTCCCTGATACCACCGCTGAGTGTACCACCTTTCTATCGTTCGAGAAGCAAGGGATGCGGCGGATCCGGAAACGGAATTGGCGGGATACCGATCGATCGCGTTTGGAGTCGTATCGGATCGCAAGTTCTGACGTATCGGCTTTAGATGATAAATTTTCTTGAGACCGCCGGTGAATATGAAGGAAAAAGCGAATGCAATTTGCACTATGGCATTAGAGTACGGTATTAGGAGAGGAGGAGAGGGCGGTGCGCAGGACCCGATGCGGTGGTGGTTTGGCGTGAGAGTGACCGGGAGAGGCGGATGAGGTGGTGTGGGATTCCTGACGTTATTGTAGTAACAACAGCGTCGAGAAGTGCCCAGGTGGTTTGGCCAGGGACCGCTCGCGCCAATATCACATCATACCACAGTACAACACATCAGATGGGTGGATTGGTACGGGAATCCTCATTAGTCCACTAGTCCCGCTACTGGACTGGCTGGGGCAGCACTGGGGGTCTGCTGGGGGCAAACAAATGCGGTCCCACTTCCCACTCGCTCTTGTCCGACTGTAGGCAGTATGTAGGTACACCACTAGTCCAGGCAACAGAATAATGAAATTGACCTACCCAATCAGGCCAAGACTGCTATGTTCTCGACGTAGATCTTCAATACCCAGGACAGAACCCAGAAATACCTACACTCCCCTTTACAAATAACGTCATACCCCAGCGCACCACATCTTACTTACATACTACATAGCCAGTCATGAGAGGTTCATATTTACAGCCCTTTGTCTTCTTAGAAAAGAACTATGATGTATGATCTACAATTGTTTTATAAAATTAAATGAGAATAGCTGCTACATATCCAGTATGTACAGATTGTAGTCCGCATAGCTACTACCTAGTCCAAATAATAGTGAGCGATTATGCACAGCCTCACAGGATGCTGGAGCAGGTCCCAAAAATGCGAGCGATTTGTCGGGAGTTCGGTAGTGTACCACTGAATTGCTGATGCGGGTCGAACACGAGAAAATGCTGACACCACCTCTAAGCATAAACCCATAGCAACTCTGTATACCTATACTCAGTACTAATAAAGAGCATTCATATTTGTATAGAATGTTCTTCTCTTTATACTCTCTACTGTACCCTTCGGGTGTTAAAACAAGGTTAAACTTTTACCTGCAGTTTATTCAAGTCATGTAGGTACCTCCTATCCAGACTAACCCACGTGGGTAGGTACTGGATGTTTGCGGTGACGTGCCAAGCTTTGTGGGGTGGTAAAGTTACAGGTAGGTAGATCTCTGAATAGCAGAACTGACTAATCCCAACGAGGCAATGGCAAGAGTCAAGAGATCGTCAACGGGTACCGTGTCTATACCGTAGAGTCATACTGTAATGCCGAGACCTAAGGGCATTCCAGCATCGCGCCACGATACTACTTGTAAGCATGGTCCAAGGCCAACTTTATATTAAGGCCGAGGGATTAGGCTGTTTCGAAGAGTCATAAAGTTCCAAACAATTACCATCTTGCCTTCCACATAGAGGCATAGCAAGGCAGTGCAAAGCGGAATACATCGCGCCGCGCTATGGAACGTAGCACACTCCGTATTATTTCCATCAAGCCTAACAGTCAATTTAGAAACCTCGATAGTCTCTCATTATGCGTTATTAATTTAGGCAGCAGTCTTTCAGTACATAGATAAGTAAGTTGATATGATGCAAAAAAGGAGACGAAGAATATGTATAAGGTAAGAACTCGTAGAGATATTTCAGCGTAATTAAAAATCTAAGGACCTACCCTAGATACTCTCAGCTTAGAAAAGAAAGAAACGCCTATGTAAATTGTTCTTTTATAGGCCGAACTTCCAATTTTGATTCCTCGACGTGTCGTGTTGAATGTTAGGTAAGCTCCTAAGTTCCGTAGCCGCTGCACATAGCCCACATATGCAGCACATTTGTTGCGGCAGGTTGCGTATTTCTGAGCCCCGTCCCTTCAGCTGCTTCATAACTCGACGCCAATAATACAGCTCCTGCCGGCTAGCGAACCTAATAATTTAGTGGCTCCAGGAAGTCTTCCCCAGTAATCGCCTAAGAAACTTGGTGTGCTGAAATGGCTCGTCCCAACCAACACGATCCGCACTCTGGAGGCCTAGTCAAAGTCATCCTAGCACTACTAGAGGTTTTATCATCAAGTCAAATTCCTAATGAAAACAGCTTATATTATAACGAGTGAAAAAAGGGTAAAAACTAAGGCTAGGTGTAGGCCGCTTATATAGAAGAGCAAAAAAATCTACGCAAATTGCCTTATATAATCACCTTAACCCCCTAGTCGATCTACCCGCACCGTATTAGTGTCCAAGAGAACTAACGGTCCATTTGTTAAATAATCTATTCCAGGGTGAAGATAGGTAACACTAAGGTCAAAGCAGGATAACAACTAGGTATAGGTATAGGGGTAGGGCTAATATTATGTAGCATATATATACCGTTATGCCTGGATAAAAAATAACGGCGTCGTTTTTTCCTCTATCACATATTATTAATTCCTAGGTCTTCTTAAGTATTAGGGGAAGATCTCTCTCTTTATGTAATGCAATTACTCCTAAAATTGTAGCAGCGACCTTTTTTCGCCCCTCTAGTAACTTTATCCCCTAACGCTATTTTACTTTATGTTAAAGGCTAAAGCTAACATTTTAGTTTTTAGGACTTTTTTTAAACTTATATATATTATATAAAAAAAACTTTGTTTAACTTTTTTTAAACAATTTATTTAAAGTTTATAAAATAAACATAAAATAAATTTTTATAATAAATAAATTATTATAAAATAAAAATATTTAAATATTAAATAAATTAAATAATTATTAAAACAAATAACATAAAAAAAAGTTTTAATTAATATATATTATTTTATTAACTTTATACTTTAAGCATAATATAATTTTAAAAATTAAATAAAATATTAATTTTAAAAAATAAAAAATAAAATTAATATTAAATAACTAATAATTAACTAATAATAATAAACATAATAAATATTTATAAATATTATAATTGTTATATAGCAAAATGCTAGTTTATTAATTTTATAAACAAAAATTTTAAACTAAAAAAAAAAAAAAAAAAAATATAAAAATAGCTTATAGCTATATATAAATATATATAGTTATATATATATATAATAAAGTATATAAAGCTTATTAATAATATAATTGTTTTATTATTTTTTTATTATATATATAATTATATTATAGTTATAGTTTAATTTTTATTAAAATATCGAATATGTAATACTTGCTTTTTTTTTGCACCTAGTTATTTTTATACAATAAAGTTAGTTATAAATATATAGTTATTACTATATAGTTATTTATATAAATAACGCAAATATAATATAAATTTTTAATAACTTTATTAAAACTATTCTATATGGCCGTTTATGCAATAAACGCAGCTTTAAACTTTTGGTATATATGTTAAGCCAAACTTTTTTTTATTACAGATTGCTAGCAATATATAGAAAAAAAAACTAACACGTTTAATTGCTAAACTTTAGCTAAAAAAGTAACAAAAAAGTAGCTGTTTTAAGCTTGCTAACTAAATTTTATTTAATATGCTACATATATTTAAATTGTAGCCTATAGTTAAATATATATGCAAATAAAAATGCTAACTACAAAAATAAAAAATAAGCAAAAAGCTTTGCTTATAAAGCAGTTATTTTTTTTTACTTTTTATTGCTATTATTATAATTATTACTTTTATTATTATTATATGCTTTATAATAATATTATTATTATTACTAACAATTAAAATGTTTAAACTTAATAATATACTATAATAAGCTTTTAAAATAAAGCTTTAGCTAAAACTATTTTTAAATTACTAAAAACAATTAAAAATTTTAATACTTAAAACATTAATAAGTTTAACAATATTTATAAACGTTATTTTATAGTTATTTATTTTTTTGTATATTTAAATAATTGTTAATATTTAAAATTTTATAAAGCTATAATAAAAACTAAAATAAACTAAAGCAAAATAAACTAATATAAAACTAAAAATATTAAAAAAAAAGTTTTTATTAAAGCATTTTAAAAAATTAATAAGTATATAAATTTAAAGCATAGTTAAGCGCGGTTAACTTATTATATAATAGTAAGCTAAATAACTTAATAGCTAACTATAGCTTAAAATAAAAACATAACAAAAATATTTTTATAGCTGCTGTTTAAGGCTTAATTAAAAAGCGTTATTGCTATATAAAAAAAAAAGCTATTTTTAGCATTTTGGCTTTTGTTATAAAGGTTAAAAATTTGCAAACTTTATATAAAAAAAAAGGCATTAAAAGCGTTATTAAAAATTGTAGCTTAATAAAAAGCCTAGCTTAAAGTTTTAAATTGGTTAATTAGCAATAAACATTCGATTATACTATAGTACGTAAAACATAAATCACTAAGTAACTATAAATAAGCTAAAACCTATATATATAATTATATAATTTACTAAATATAAGTTTATTTTAAATTGTTATATTATTTTTTACTAAAATTAAAACTTTAATTAAAAGCTAAATTAAAGTTTATTATTTATAATAATATATTTTTAGCTTTTTAGTATTAAATTTTTTAGTATAATTATTATTTTTATAGTTTTTAGCAAATTTATTTATAATAATTATATATATTTATTTTTATAAATATATTAAAAGTTTAAATTTTTTTAAACATTTTTAATAAAATTTATTTAAAGCTATAAATATATTTTTAAAGTTGCTAACTAAATATTAAATATTATTAAAATTATAGCTTTTTTATAAAATTTAATATTATAATTTTTTAAAACAACTAAATATTTTAGTTTTTTTTATTTAATTAATTTTATATTTAAGTTTGCTATTAATTTTTTTAAATAATAGTTTTTTTTATATTTATTAAAATAGCAAATTATTGTTTGCTTTTTATAGTTAGTTAGCATAAAACAAGTTTTTTTTTTTATAAGTATTAAATATATTTAATATATAATTATATTTATATTATTTTAATATAATAAATAATTTTATAAATTATAAGTTTAATTATATAATTAATATTATTATAAATAGGCTTTTTTTATTTAAAAAAATTTTATTAATTATAATAAAGTTTATAAGCTTATATTTTTTGTTTGTTTATAATTTTTGTTTTTTTTAAGCTATTATAATTATTTAGTAAACTGTTTTTTAAACTTTTTTTATTTATTTTATTAGTTTAATTGCTTTTTTTGTTTATTTATTATTAAATATTTTTTTTATAATATTAATAATTAAATAGTTTTTTAGCTTAATTTTTATAGCTATTTTTATTAAAGCTATATTAATTATTAAATATTATAAAATATTATATATAAAATTTAAAGCTAATAAATAAACATTTTAGTTATTTTAATATTTATTAATATAAAATTGCAATTTTTAATTTAAATTATAGTTTATTTTTTTAATTGCTTTTTATATTTAAAAGTAATAAATATTTTTTTGCTTATGTTTTATGCTAGTTAAATAGTTTAATATTTTTATAAACTTAAAAATAAAAAGTTTTATATTATTTAAAAACTATACTTTAAATATTTTAAAAAATTAATATATTAAATAATAATATTAAATAGCAAAAGTTTTATTATATTTATTTTATATTTTAATAAAATTATAATTATTTTATTAAACTTATTAATAAATATTTATATATAATTATATTTATATTTATTTAATAATATATTTTTATTATTTATTATTATATACTTTTAAATATTTTAAAATATTAATATAAAATATAATAATTTTAAAGTTTTGTTTTTTAGTTATTTATTTTTATAATAATTATAATAGTTATTTATATAATAGTATATATTATATTTTAAAAAAAGCTAATAATAAGTTTTTTTTATAGTTTTAATAAGCTTATTTTAGTTTTAATATATTATTAAAACTAGTTTATATATTTTTTATAATAAAATAGTTTATAAAAAAAATTTTTTGTTTTAATTTAATTTAAATATTTATAATTTATTTTTATAATTTTTAAACTTTTGTTATTTATTTTTTTAAATAATTAAATTTATTAAATTAGCTTTTTATAAAGCAAAGTTAATATTTAGTTTTTTAACTATTTTAATAATTTTTATTAATATAATTAAACTTTTAATTTATTTTAATTTAATTAAAGCAAATATATATTTTTGTTTTTTTTTAATTTTTATTATTAAAAAGTTAATAGTTTTATAAAATAATATATTTATAACTATATTTTTTTTGCTTAATTAATATTAAAAAATAATATTAAAATTATTTAAAAAGTTTGTTTATTTTATTTATTAAATAAATAATACTTTTTTTATAAACTAATAAATTAATATTTAATAATTAATAATTATTTAAAATTTTATGTTTATTAATTTAAAATAATAATATTTTAAAGTTTAAACTATTATTAATAATTTTTAGTTTTATATAAAATAAGCTTTTTTAAATATTATTATTATTTTAAAAAAATAGTTTATAAGCTTTTATTTTTTATTTTTTTATTTTTGCTAAATAATATTTTTAATAATATTTTTTAAAATATTTATTTTAACTTAAATTTTTATATTAAGTTTAAAAAACATAATTATTAAAATAATATTTATTAATTTTTTTAAAGTTTTAAAAGCTTTTTGCTATTTAAATTTTAGCTTTTATAATATTAATTTTTTTAGTAGTTAGTTTAAAAGTTTTATTATTTTACTAATATAATAAATAAATATTTATATAAAATTATATAGTTTTAAAAATAATTAAATAAATATTAAGCTTTTTAAATTTTTAAATTTTTAATTTATAATTGTTTTTATTTTATAAAAGTTAATTTAAATATTTTTATTAGCTTTTAAAATTATTTTTAAATAGTTTATTATAATAATATTAAAGTAAAACTTTTTAATATTTTTTTATAGGTTTATTTTATTTAAATAAAAAATTATTTTTTTATATTATTTTTAATAATTTTTTTATTTATTTAAATAAATTAATATATTATTTATATATATATTAATAAATTAATTAAATAATTTATATAGTTAAATATTAATAAAATTTTATTATTAAACTAGTTTAATTTTAAAACTAAACAATAAAACTTTTTATTAATATATATTTAAGCAAATATAAAATATTATTAAATAATAAAATTATAATATAAACTTTAATTAATTAAAAGTTTAAATAATATTAATTTTTAAATAAATTATTATATTATAATAATTATATATAATATTATTTAAATTAAAAGTTTATATTAATTAGTTTTTTAAAAATTAATTTTGTTATTAAAAGTTTATATAAAATTATTGTTTAATAAAATAAAATTTTAGCGCAAAAAAAACTAAAGTTATATTTAAATTTATATATAGTTTAATAAAATTTATTTAAAAAAATTTTTTAATTTTTTTTTTTTTTAGTAATATATATTATATAAAAATTTAATATTTTAAAAAGCTAATTGTCACGGACTGGGAAGTAAGGTCAGGTACAATAATAATGATATTCTGAAAGTAGGTATCTGGTTCAAGACTAAAGCTTGAAGAAGGGAAGAATCCCTTCCGAAGTAGGTGTGTGTACGGGCTGGGTCATATATCCAGCCTGCAGGCTCCAATTCCTGACAATTATCCTCCCCTCTCTGGGTAGGTTGTCCGCAACCTAATAAGTGTAAATAACTCAATCCGTCATGTCGATTTGTGATTGGTTCAAGTAATGGGTAGGTTGTGGGTTGCCATTATTTTGATTGGCCGATGTACCTGGGTACATACTTTGTTGATGGTATTTTGTAGAAGTGTGTTTCGTGCCTAATTCGGCTAGCGTCCAAGGCTGATTCGCGGAAGTACCTGTGTATATAGTGGTGGCCTCGCCCCACGCTCTCGCGCCTCTCCTCTCTCTTTTTTCCTTTTTCTTTCTTCAGGCGCCGTTCATCTGAACCTTTGCCCACCTCTATCCTCACGGCTGTTACTCGTCTATCCCAAGTCTTCTTCACTATCAATTCATATCATCTTCATCCCATATTCACAGCTCGATAAACAACATGTCTGCCCCACGCCGCCAAGCTCTCAAGGCGAAGAACCGCCAATATGGCAAACGAGAGGCAGCTCGCGCCATCACGGGTTCGCTTGCGTGTCGCGGCTGTTTCGGCCGTGCCGAGCACAATTTTCAACCCAACGCCGGCAAGCCCTTGGAGGTCGTCTGCCTCATGATGGATGCTGGTTCGTCTTCGTGTGAAGACTGTCAAAAGGCACACGACTCGTGCGTGCCTGTAAGTATTTCCGTACCGTTTTCGTACTCGAATCACTGTCTTACAAATCCCCTTTCCCAGCTGCCGGCGATGCTTCCCTTCGACGCCATTCGCCTTCACGAGTTGTTGGAGGCGTCGTCCTTGGCCTTCGCGCCGGTCTTGTCGGATCCGAACAACCTACGATCCGCCCCTGTTCTTGACGCGAATGGGGAACGAACTTAGTTGGCCTCCCTCCCCACCCGCCAGGACCTCGCCGGGGCGCAGTTTCGCCTCTTGAAAGCCTTCTGCCGCCTCCTCACCACCCACCGATCATATTTTGATCGTGTCGGCAAGATTTCTAAGACCAAGGTAAGTAAACTCTGAGCAGATTCGTACTTGATTCACACTAATTTCGGTAACATATAGCCCGCTGCCTCTGATTATGAAAAATTAGTCTTTCAACGCAAAACTTTGATGCAGCAGTCTATCGCTCCCTTGGCCGTCGACGCTGTAAGTACTTTGTACCGCGTCTGTTTCGTGGCATTATCTGACGCGTTTAGACCAACAATCAACGCCTTCTTTATCGTCGCGCAACTATGTTGCGTGTTCAGCCTTTGGATGCGGGTTACTTGGGTTGGAAGACGGCGGTGGATTGTTTTTTAGATGAGATTGAGAAGATTGTCAACAATAGCGATAACCCCGTGGGGTTTTTCGATATCATCATGGAGACGGTTGAGTATGACGACATCTTCTTTTTTGAAGAGTAGGGTTTTCGTGCTTGTTTCGCGTGTGGCTCGGTGGTAGAGCGCAGATTTTATATCTGAGGTCATGGGTTCAACTCCCATCACGCATTAACTTGATCGCGATAGGTAGTTTCAAAAGGGTTCTGGGAAGACGGGGTTTTTAGCTGTACTTTAGGGATGAATCATGCCCCTATCGGGTCGTTTTCAAAGCATATTCACTGTCAGAACTATACGTTGTTCTGTTTTCTTTTCCTGTGACTTTGCCTTTTCTCAAAAGCCTTGATTGCCGTCGGCGCAGATATATCAGTAGCCAATACCCATTGGTTATATTCAGCAGGCCAGCCTTTCCACTTAACTTCATAGTACAGGTCCTTATTATATACCTGTTTACCTACTATATCTTCGACTTCCCAGTCTGTATCTGAGTCTTCGAGGGCTGGCATGGGTAATTCGTTCGCCGATTTGGCATCCCAAGGTTCGAGAAGTTGTATTGGGAAAACGTTGTGAAGACGGTCATATTGTGCTGGGAGAGAGAGGCGATACGCCAGCGAACCTACTCGGCCCAGGATCCTAAAAGGTCCAATAAACTTGGGCGCCAACTTCTTATGCTTGAACTTGAGATTTCTTGTAGAGAGGGCTACCATCTGTCCTACTCTGTAGTTCTTTGGTTGGTGCCTGTTATTGTAGTATTTCTGCTGCTTTTCGGTTGCGATTCGCCATTGATTCGTTAACTCGTTCCTAATAGCTTGTAATTTATATAACCGTTCTTGTACTGCTGGGACCCCCTTCAGAGTGAAGTTGTCCTCAACGAACAGTCGAAATTCAGGAATATAGCCGTATAAGGCTTCAAAAGGAGACTTGCCAGTGGTGCTGTTGACAGCAGAATTCATTGCGAAAAAGGCTTGAGGCAATAGCTGAGGCCAATTGGTCTGTTCGCTACCTATAAAGCATCTCAAATAGCCTTCGATGATCTGGTTCATACGTTCCGTTTGACCATCGGTTCTGGGGTGAAAAGCCACCGAATGTCTCTTCTTGATCTTAGAGTAGTAGCAGACATCTGACCAGAATTCGCTTGTGAATACAGTGCCTCGGTCAGACACAATACCAGTGGGTGACCCATACTGGCACTCTATTTTCTGATGAAATAGGACTGCTAGTTCTGCCGAAGTTATCGTGGTACTGACAGGAAACAGGTGCGTTAACTTAGTGAATCTGTCCACAATAACTAGTATTGAGTCGACTAGCTTCCCCTCATAGAAGGTTTCCGGTAGGCCAACAATAAAGTCCATAGATAATTCCTTCATGGGTGATGTAGGTAAGGGCAGGCTGTTGAGTTCGCCGTATTCTCGATGGTGTTTCGCCTTGGATCCTAGACATATAGCGCATCCTTTCACGTAGTCCTGTACGTCGGCTCTCATTTTGGGCCAGTAGACCTTTCGATTCAGCAGGTCAAAGGTGCGTTGTTGACCAAAATGGCCAGCCAAGGGGTCATCGTGGTACAGCTCTATTAGTTGAAAGTGAACAGCCTTTTCTGAAGGAACGTATACCCGATTATTGTGCCTTAGGAGGTTGCCTTTGATAGACCATTGGGGCTCCACAGGTTCATCGTTGGTGATCCGCCTGACTAGCTGTCGGCATTCGGGGTCTCTTCGTTGGATCTCTTCAATTAAGGTCTGAAGGCTCTGATCGATTTCAGGGCTCCAGATATTCTCTGTACCTGTAGCCATTCGTGCCCGCGAGCGCGTGACTGCTTGTATGAGAATAGCGCGTTCTCGTGAAGGACGGGTGGCGTAGACCTCTCCCACCAGTACCCTAGGGATTTCGTCCCTGATACGGACCTGACTAACTGCGATCTTTCGCTGCAGGGTTGGGAGGAGACTCGTATCTTGGGGTGTATCACCCATATAGTCAGGGCGTCGCGAAGGGGCATCGGCCCTGTTTCGCTTCCCTTCCCTATACTTGATAATGAAGTCAAAAGGGGCTAAATACATACACCAGCGAGCTTGCCTGCCATTTAACTTTGGGGTCTTCATAAAAGCCTGAAGGTTATTATGGTCAGTTAGCACTTCAACTGGGTATTTGCTTCCCTGCAGGTAGTGCCGCCAGTGTTTGAAACTGTCCACTATAGCTAGCATCTCCTGATCTGGGGTGCCATATCTCGATTCAGGTTCGGAGAACTTCCGAGAATAGAACGAAACAGGTCGCCATCTCCCGTTATCATCCTTCTGGGACAAGTTGCCTGCGAGCGCAGCTTTGGAGGCGTCGGTCTCTACCAATATTTGCTTTTCGGGGTCGAAATGAGTGAGGAGAATGGCCTGCCTAAACGCATCCTTGAGCATTGCAAACGCTGCCTTTGCTGGATCATCTAGGGAGATTCGACCCTCTTTCGTCTCAGCTACACCCTTCTTCAGGTATCGAGTCAGAGGTGCAGTTATCCGAGAATACCCTTCAACAAAGCGGCGGTAGAAGTTGCAAAACCCCAAGAATTGCTGTAGCTCATGACAGGAACTAGGAATGGGCCATTCCTGTATAGTGTCCACACGCTTAGGGTCCATTTCGATCCCGTTTCCAGAAATGATATAGCCCAGGAATTCGAGTTGGTCCCGGTAGAATTGGCACTTGGAAGGTTTGGCGTATAGCTCCGCCTTATAGAGCCTTTCGACGACCTTTCGGAGGTGCTTCGCATGGGATTCTTTATCCTCGGAAAATATAAGGACATCATCCAGGTATGCCACACAAAAGGTATCTAGGATATCATCAAGCGCTTCTTGTATATAGTTCTGAAAAGTGGCAGGGGCGTTACACAAACCCATTGGCATTACGAGAAATTCATAATGGCCGTAGCGTGTGCGGAAGGCTGTCTTCCATTCGTCTCCCTGTCGAATCCTAATACGATAATAAGCGTCTTTAAGATCAATTTTGGAAAAAACCTTGGCGTGGGCGATCCTATCTAACAGCTCCGAAATAAGGGGGAGAGTGAACCGATTCTTGTGCGTAACCTTGTTGAGTCCTCTATAGTCCACACAGAGTCGGAGGGTTCCATCCTTCTTGGGTACAAATAATATAGGGGCGCCAGCAGGGCTGGTTGACTTCCTGATTTTCTTGCTTTTCAGCATGTTATCGAGCCAGGTTCGTAGCTCTTTCAGCTCATCTTGAGCCAGTGGGTATATAGAGTAATAGGGAACAGTGGTATTTTCTAGCAGGTCGATTGCCAGATCACCACGCTTGGAATGGGGTAGTATATTGGCGTTGTCGGTATTAAAGAAATCGAGAAGGTCGTGAAGCTCGGGTGGAATAGGGTTGGATTGGGTGTGCTGCTGGTCAGTCTCTAACTCCTCCAACCATACAGTCTCAGGTAAGGTAATTATGGCTTGACAGAACTTCTCGTTTTTGCAGGCTTTCGCAAACTGGTAAGGAGATAATAATTCAAAGTGCTTGGAAGTGTGACCGAAGAACCATCGATTCGAGGCCGTATCTAGTATGATTCCTTGGCTCTTCAGTGTAGATTGGGACAGCAGCAAAGGACTTCCTTCTAGGCGGTCATCTCGAGCTATAGCCACACACGCGCGGCGTAATTTTCGAGTATTGCCTCTGCTGTCAGTTAATTCAAAAGGGACCCAATAGGCTCCGTACGTAGGGAAGCCTTCTTGGGCTGCGTGCTGCAGTTTGTAGGTCTGGAAAGGGGCTTTCTCCAACTTGTGGGTTAGTGCAAAGGTATAGCTAACGCAATCGCATTCAGCGCAGCTATCGAGATCAGCATGTGTACGCAAAGGAGGCTTTTTAGGGCTCGGTGTGAAGATAGTGCAAGGTGTATGAAAACGACGTGAAGTAGGTATGAAAGGCCAGGTCTTCGGCTCAGGCTCAATAGGCGAGACTGAGCCTATTCTCCTTTTCCCTGGCTGTGCCGACTGTATTTTGGGGCAGGCGACGAGGCTCTAGAAGAGGACTTTTCAGATGTATAGGCCTCACTTGAGTCCTCGATTTGGACCTCCTGTATCGTCCTTTTCCTCGAACGACCTTCAGGGCAATTGGAGGCATAGTGACCCTTCTTGTTACAATTGTAACACGTGATATCCTTCAGGTCGGGGTAACGTTTCGATCCTTGATCACTCCTATCTCTACGCCTATCCGTATCCTTCTCGTCATTGGTCCGGTTAGATTGCCTATTTGGTGAGGAGCGCTTATCCTTCCAAGACTTGGAGGAGTGCCCCCTGGTATCCTGGTGCTTAGGTGAGCGTGACCGATAACGGCCATTTTGGCGTCGAGGCTGAAATTTCCCAGGGTATCCCTGGTTTCGCGGGTAGGCACTTTTGCCTTGTCGATTCTCGTTCCGACTGGTATCCTCACGTGTATCATTCGTGTTCCGTGGGGGTTTCGATGATGAGGCGTTTCCCCGCTTCTGGTCATCATCCATCAATTCCCATCTTCTCGTGGCTGCATCCACCATATCTCTGCGAGTACTAGGCAAAGGGTTGCAGAAGTTTTGGATGTCTTTCTTGAGTGATTCGGAGAGTTTTCGGTAGAATAACATGGCCCTTTCGCTATCTGGTTTCCTGGTCTCCTGGCTTTCGATTTGTGCTAAATAATGGTCGAATCGTCGAGGGTGCTGGTTAGCCTTCTGTTTGGCGTTTTCCAGCTGCATGCTAATGTTGGCTACTAGGTGTGCCGATTGACGTATGAGGCTTTTTGTCCATTCGATGAAGGCATCCCAATCATGGGTGTATCGGACGTAATCCTGGCGTTCGCCACTAGTGATGAGGGCGCGGTATTGATTCTTACAATCCTGGTCCATCTTGCCGACGGCATACAGGATCTTCGCCTTCGATTTCCTAAACTTGTGCGTGGAGGCTGCAAACATAAGCTTCAGTTCCTCCACCCACTCGGTCCATTTGTTGTACGTAAACTCCATACTAAGGAGGGGGTACTCAAACTTGAATAGGCGACTCAAGTCGGGGTCGCTATCATAATCCGTATCCGATTCGTGGCGTCTTCGCCGCCGGTTCCGGTGTGGTTGCCGATCGTTGTCGTCATCCTCAGATGAGGTGCTGGGAGTGCTTGGGGGTTCATCTCCAGGACGTGGGCGTGGCCTGGATGGTCCAGCCGGTTCAGGGTTTCCTGGAGTCCCCGATCCTCCTGGGTTCTGGGTTTCCTTCTCTTTTCCTTTCGCAGTCGATTTTGGTACGCGTTTGTGTCGAAGATTATGTGATCCAGCTGTGAGTTGGTCTCGCTCTTCTTCCAACTGTTTGATCTTAGCAGTGGCTTCAGCGAGCTGTTCTCGAATTTGCGCGAGATCATTAGCTTGGGGGGTAGGACGAAAAGTCTCTGAATCCTGAGTATTCAGGTTCTCATCGTCTAGTTGTCGTTCCGGTCCTGTTTCGGGCTGGGTTCCATGGGATTCCATGAATAATTCACCCTGCGCGGTGTTTGATCGAGTGTGTCGGTGTGCCATCTTGTTCGTATTGTAGGTGACCTCTTGGTAGAAGCTTTAGAATTGTCACGGACTGGGAAGTAAGGTCAGGTACAATAATAATGATATTCTGAAAGTAGGTATCTGGTTCAAGACTAAAGCTTGAAGAAGGGAAGAATCCCTTCCGAAGTAGGTGTGTGTACGGGCTGGGTCATATATCCAGCCTGCAGGCTCCAATTCCTGACACTAATTGTTTAAAGCTTATTGTTTAATTTTAAAATTATATTATAATTTAGTTTTAATAATAATAGTTTAATAAAAAGCTTTTTTAAAAAAAAGCTTTTTAAATAAGCTAACTTTTTTAAAATTAATTATTTTATTAATTTAATATATTTAAAGTTTTTATTAGCAAAAAATAATATTAGTTATTTATTAAAAATTTTTTAGTTTTTTTTTTAAAAAGCTTATATATTAATAATTTTTTTTGTTTTTTTTATATAAAAATTAATATACTTTATAAAAATTAATATAATAAAAAGCTTTATTTTTTTTTATTGTTTATAATTTAAGTTAGTTTAATAGCTTTTTTTTAAATATTTAATAATTATTTAATTATTTTAAATTATTAATTATTTAAGTTTTTATTTAAATATTTTTAGTTTTTTACTATAAAATATTTTTATAAATAGTTTAAAAATTAAGCAGTTTTTTTTAAGTTAAATAATAGTTAATAATTTTTTTTTGTAATTAAAAAGCATTTTTTAAACTACTAGCTAATAAAAGCTAATAATAATATTATAAATTATTTTTATAATTTTAAACTTTTAATTAAAAAATTTTTAATTATTTATTATTAATATAATAATTAAAATTTTTTTTATTTTTTTAACTATATATTTATAATAATTAGTTAATAATATTAGCTTTTTTAATTAAGTTATTTTTGTTTATTTTTATTATTTTAATTTTTTTGCTAAACTTTAATTAATTAAAAAATTAGTTTAAGCTTTAATATTATATAAAACAATAAATTTTATTATATTTTTTTTATTATTTTATATTTATATAAATAATATAAATTTAAATAATTTTTTTAAGCTATTTATATTAGCTATAATAAATAATTAAACTAGCAAAAAGTTTTTTGCTAGTTTTTTTAGTTTTTTAAATTATTAAAGCTTAAAGTTTTATTTAATTTTTTTTTATTAAATAAAGTTTATATAAATATAATAATAATATTTTAGTTTTTTAAATAATTTTTTATTATATAATTTATTTTACTATAATTAAAACAAATATTATTAGCTTAATAAATTTTTTTTTATTTTTTAGTTAATTTTTTAATTTTATTATTTTAGTTAGCTTTTATAGCTTAAAAAACATTTTGTTTTTTTAAAACAGCTTTATTATTATTTTAATTTTAATAAGCTATTAAAATTTTACTTTTATTTTTTTAGCTTTATTAATAAAAACGTTAATAGTTATAAATAGCTTTAGTTATTTTATTATAAAATTATTTATAAAATATTATTTAGTTAATATTAGCTTTAAAAAGTTTAATATTTTAGTTTATATTTAAATATTTTTATAATAATTAAAACTATTTAAACTTAAATATTATTATTTTTTAAATTAAACTATTAAAAATTAAAATAAAATTATAAATATTAAAACTATTTAAAAATTTATATTAATATTTATTTAAAACTTATTAAATAATAATAGTTTAATTAAAATTATAATAAATAATAATTAAAGCTTAAATTATTTTAATTATATTATTAAAAAGTTATAAAATTAACTAATATTAAATTTTAATTAATTAAAAAACTTTTTTTTTTAGCTAAAATAATAAATATTTTATTTAGCTTTTTTTATTATAAAATATTAGTTTGTTTTTTTTAAACTTATTTGCTAGCTTATATATTTAAATATTAAATTTATTTTTATTATTATTAAATTTATTTAAATATTTAGCTTTAATTTTTGTTTTATTTTTATATTATTAATATTATTTATTTTTATAAACCGCTTATAACTAAAATATTAATTATATAGCTATTTTTTTAGCATAAAAAATAAAATTAGCATTTTTTAAAAATATATTATTTATATATTTTTTTATAATAAAAATTTGCTAGCTTAATAGTTTATATAACTATTAAATTTTTTATTATAAAATAAATAACTTTATATTATAACTAGTTTTTTTTTTATTATTATTAATTGCTAATTAAACAATAGTTTAGTTTATTATATTATTTTTATTAATAAATATTAATAAAATATTTTTATTAAATTGTTTTATTTTAAAATTATTATTAATAATATTAATTTAAACTTTTTTGTTTTTATAGCTAAAAATTAAAGCTTTATAAAATTTTTTTTTGTTAATTTTAATAAAAACAAATAAATTATTAATTATTTATTTAAATTATTTATAGCTATTATAAATTGCTTTTTTTATAAATAACTTAATATTAAAATATTAATTAAATATAAAGTTTAGCAAAATTTAAAATTATAATTATAGTTAAAATTAAAATTATAATTATTAAAATAAAAATTATAATTATAGTTAAATTAAAATTATAGTTATTAAAATAACTAATTTATATTTTACTAATTATATAAAATAATAAAAAATATATATTTAATTAAATATTTATTAACAAATAAATTTTAAAGCTTAAAATAATATTATAATTATTATATAATAAAATGCTAGTTTATTAATTTTATAAACAAAAATTTTAAACTAAAAAAAAAAAAAAAAAAAAATATAAAAGTGGCCTACGGCTGTACATAAATATATATAGTTATATACGTACGCAATAAAGTACGCAAGGCTTATTAATAGCACAATTGTTCTATTATCTTTTTATTACGTGCGTAGTTATATAATCTACCAAGTGTAAGTTTGTTCTGGATTATTACAATAAAAAAAATTAACGAAAAATAAAAATATTTTACTAATAAATCTAGTACTAAAAAACAAGATAATTGTTAAAAGCTTTAGTTTATAGGATGAATAAATAGGCTGCAGGTGGGTAGAAGTGTAATATAGGGCTCAAAGGAGTAGCCAATTTATTCCTGGCCCTCTAGATCCCTAAGGGGACCTAGGGTCCCTTTTATACCCAACAACCTAGGAATATAGCCACCCTAGGTGCCTGAGTATTTTATCACCTGAAAATGAAGCCACATTCAGATCTTTAGGGGTAAGCTTGATGCAAGAGGAACTATGTACGATGCCGCCTCAAGCGCGAGATATGCATATATTTCTGGGGTATATGAAAGGGGAGATCGGAGAGCGTTCTAGCTAGAGAGAAAAGAAAGATTAAGGATATCAGCAGAGACCAAAAGCAACATATACATGCCCGGATGAAAAGGTCGAGATATAAATCACCGCGGGGACTCTTTCAGGCTCCTAGAAGTGTTTGTACTAATTATTCTTAGTATACAGTGGAAGGAGTCCTTCCAAATCATCTGTCCAGTTTAGAGAGCTTGGAAATTAATAATACTGATTCCTGGCCTCGATTAGTCAATTTAGCTAGCTACTACCCTACCTATCTTTATTCTAGAATCATCTCGTCGACAAAATGTACGTACATACTATCACAAGCTCTCGGGTACGAATGGCAATGTATAGAGGTAGGTGCTGAATACTTGTTAACACACAAGGAGCCCAGACTACTGCTTCCAATAGTTAGAGATCTATATACAAATAGCATTCTTTGTTCTGTAGCTTGGAAGTAGAGGTATCCTAGATACGCGCTGTCACACGGCTAGGAACTATAATTCTAGATAGACCGACTTCGGAGGAGGCTGAACGGGCTGTACGTCACATATCTCCAATAAGGGCCCTATATTAGACGTCATTCTAGGACCTACTGAGACCTCAATTTTATGAAGTCTGTTGAATAGAAACTGGGTTACGAGGACTTCAGCTGTTTCAGGAAGCGAATTCCCTGAATTGAATTGCGCATGTCCTGCGACTACAAATAGGACATAAAATTCCTAACTGAGAAGGAAGGAAACCATGGGCCCTAGACACCCCTAGAGAATTATTAGCTAAATACGGAATACTGTTACAAGCCCTATCATATAAGCCCTTGTCACACGCGCTCATATTATGGTGCCAGCCTGTTTTTACAGCGAGGTGTGCCGCTCGGGAGTACACTATAGGCGTTTTCAGTATCTAAGGCTAGATTCTACAGATTATCTTATTTGCATCTTGGGTTGTCGAATAACACGGTCAGTGAATCAGAGTAGAAGAACTAGTTGGGCTATGTCACATAGAGTCACTGGCTTGAATCTTAAAGGATGTAGTATAGTTTTACACACTAGAAGGCTATATTAGCTAGCGAGACGCGGAATTGCGATGACTCTGATCTGATCAATTGGTTCCTTGGACAAGGCAATAGTTGGTTTTACGGACTAAGACCTGCAGGGGGGAGAGGGTAGAAGCTACGGGTAGAAGCTATGGTTTGTTTGGCACAAAGGGATTCTTGAATAAGAAAGAAAAGAGCTAGCTAGGGAGTTTCATCAACCACTTTTGTACCTCTTCATCTTCTGGTGCAATGGAAGTCATGGGAAGCTTAGAAAATATAGGGGTATTGATCACTCTATCCACTTCGGTGGACGCTCACCGAGACTTGCAGGTAAATTTACTCTCACAACAGAGGTGCCAGAGATGCTAGTGCATCAAAGATGAAACTCGATGACAGAGCAGTCATATTTTGCATTTCGTCTGAGAGGTGAGGGCCAGTCAATATAAGTGTACCCCGGTAGTTAATCTGGAATATAAACCAATCTAGACTCTACCTATAATACTATGAAGCTCGTCTTAATAAACGGAGATCACAGTTCATAAACTTGCGCATAGTGGTTGGCAATTCGTCGGTTTATAAGAGGACAACACATGACGTAGTAAATATCATAGGCACAAGGATCTTTTCATTAGCATTGGAGGGGTGCAACAACGTCACGATACCGTAGCCCGCATTGAAGCAACCGGGATGGTAAAGGCGGGTGCAGCGCTAAACCCCGGTAGAGCAATTCGTATTTCCAGATATCAATAGAATCGTGCTACAAATCATGTACTATTTTGATTACGTCGCTAATCGGTTCCTTTTAGCTCTCTTACCAAAGGTCCTTACTAGGAGGTAGAAATCGAGGGGTTTGCTACACAGAATTCCCTGCAAGCGCAAATCGCTAGCGCTGTCTTGACATCCACCTCGATGACTTGTGGTGAGCGTAAGCCCGTAGGCGAACGGCCATTCCCGGGAGGTGTGGCCAGCCAAGGTCGCGGTGGATGTGGGTTAGCTATATATATGTGTATGGCAACGTTCTCGTTCTTCGCCCTACGCTGTTCTCATCTACCACCCGCGTGGGAAGCCTGGGCAGACCTTGGAAATTCCTTTTATTCCGGGAAATCTGGGAGCACCTAATCGATAACCACTACATTATGGCAAACGTATCCTCAACTTAATCTAGATCGCTACCAGAGCAAAATGCGGCCGCCAGATTATCCCGATTGTTATCTCTCTATACCTCAAGAAATTTGTGTCAGCTTACCTCGGCTTAAACCAAATGGTTTCCATATGCCGCTACACAGCTCACGCGATGGCCAGACAGCCACAACCAGAGCAGAATTCATCGAGTCGGACGGGACCAACTCAAAAAGCTTTGCCAATACCGAAGCGTTGGCAGAGCTCATTCGGAATTGAGGCCTATTTCTAATAACTTGAGTTTGAATACGCTTCAAGCAACTCGAAATAGTTCGTTACTACGAACCCAGTCCCTACTCTAAACTCTCCTAGTCGATCTGCCTCAAAGCTCAGACCTATTAGCAGAAAGGTAGACTGAATAACACAATAACACCCGCGGATGTCGTCCGCCAATTCGCTTTGCCTCAAATATCTGCGGCGTCCCATGCCCTCTCTCTCTATGAAGCTTATTAGATCTTGGCTACCATATCGTCGCGTTTGACTCCTGTCTACTCTATAAGCTGAGGCCTCGAGGGCTACATCAAACAGGAAGGTTTTATTATACATCGAAGAATGATATTCGTCTCTACGAAATATACTGCGCGCACAGGGCAAAATACTCAGCGCGTAGGCTTGCTACCCGTACGCTATTACACCGCATTCGTCTCACGACAGGTATCACAACACGGCCTTTAATGATAGTTACTACTTGAGTGGGATTGCGCAAAGACATAATCACCAAAAACCACCTAACTCGTCAATTTCGTGCTTTGCGGCGTCCAAATTAGCGCGTGGAGCCTAAAGAGTTCAACGCGGGGGGTGAGAAACCCTGCCGAGAATGACTAAGGCGCGGGTAGACTACACCGTTGCACATTCGGACGGTGCTGGACTCTACTCTCTGGCGATGATGTAAAACCCTTATAGATGGGGATTGGTCCGAACACCTTATCAGAGTGGTCGTTTCTTTTGCTCAAGCAAGAGTGTGAAAGAGTGTTCCGTGGTCGCCCTATACCTGGTCCTTGAAGGATCACCCTGTGGCGTTGTAAACAAGAATCGGAACAAGTGCGAGCAGCCAATCGGCGTCTTAGGCTCCCCGGTACGGACCCGGGTTAGGCGCAGCGGTGATTGGCTACGCAAAACCTGGTTTTCTTTCTAACAACTGCTGATTAGAGATATCCAAGGTGGTACTATCAAGACTTGCCCCCCCGATAAAGCACTGGTATATCATTACTGCAATTTAGCAAGGCGAGAAGTGCTGCTTGCATTTGCAAACGGGTGCTTTTCAAAGTTAAACCCAAGCCTGGTCGACTTATAGCTTTTCATCGGCGTCCTATCCCAGCTCGGTTATGGATAGTTTTATACTTGGCTATATAGAGTGATACAGATTCGGGTAGGGCATATCTCAAACGGTATAATATCCACTTCTTTCTGGAAATGCAATCATTCAACGACTATGAACCCGCCGCGAGGCAAGATGGGGTTCTCTTCGGAGCATCCGAAGGCTTGCTCGATCAGTCTTTTCTCGACTTATCCTATTTCCCGAGCTACTCGCCTATGGGTGTCCCAGAAAACGTTTGGGGGCTGGGTAATGCAAACTTCGAAGTTAGTCCCATTGCCATGACGTACCTACTCGACTCCGGTTTTAAACTAATTCCTATTGGAGAGGCAGCAACATCAGCAGCACCAATTATTCCATCCTAGGACCTCTGAAGGGCAGGGCCAAGAAACCATGGTCAATGTAGTACCCTATGATGAGCGTCCACTCGACACCCTTTCAAGCACGACTTGGAACAAACCTAGGGACCTAGGGCAACTTACCCCTTTGGCAACCTCTTCCACCCCACTCGACAGTCCGGGGACGATCACACCCACTAATAATGCCTTGCTCGCATCACCCATATCTCCCTTCTCCTCATCATCTTCTTCTTCGATAACGACGGTTAGCCCCGAAGACGGAAACACTCTGCTGCAGGATAAACGACGGAAGAATAGAGTGGCTGCCGCAAAATGCCGGAAAGGGGCAAAGGAAACCACGAACAAGCTCCAACAGCTTGAACGGAATCTCCGCCAGACGAACGAGATACTGCAGATCGAGGCGAAGGACTTGCGGAAGGAGGTCTACAACCTGAAGACGGCTATCCTATGTCATAGCCACTGTGACAGCGAGAGTATCCAGCGGTACATACAAAGAGCTGCCGAACGGGTGGGACAAGAGATGGGGTAGGACAGCAACGGCCTACTATTTAACGACTATTTAACGACGATTATGCTTAACGACCATCATGGACTTAGCGAGGATTTGAATAATAATTCAGAATAAGTGTGTTAAATAAGGGTGGCCTAGGCAACGATCTTGATATTTAGGGCTTGGCCGTTTTATCATGAAGAAAAAGCACACTTACTAATAGTGCAACTACTGTGGCGAACCGCTTATAGCAAGCAGGTCCAACGGCAGAAAGGAGCCCTCATCTAGGATAATACAATGCGCAAACATTCCCCGTCCATCTACCAGCTCTTCGTTATTCTCTCTTCCGCCAGTAGGACTCGTGTGTTTGATCGCCATATATGCCCCAAAGTATTCACCCTGCCGCCTCGTCCCTTTGAATAACAGATTGGAACAACGCCCAGTAATCAAAATCGGCCGCCACGGTCTCGACTGATGCCATGTGCGGCTCCGTCATCGCGAGATCTAGATCAACCATGAATGTCGCGCGGACCCTGGTCTCTAGAGTCTTTTCGCTCTGATCCAATCCACGCTTCTTAAGTTCTGTCATGAGCCTTCGAGCTTCGTCGGCGGTTATGTCCGTATGCTTTAAAGTCATCGCTAGTAGCCCCTGTACTGTGGCCAGAGATGTTAGATTTGATGAGAATCAGGCCCTAGTTCAAATATCCTATGACTCGCATAACCCCGAATGAAGCATATAGGATGCTTGATGAACTTACAGATAATTTCAGATATCCGATATGGGCGGTTCAATCTCTCATACCCGTATACACACAAGTAGAGATATTGGCGCCACTCTGGGTCCCTTGTGTGTTTGATCATGGCATTTGCGAGGTAGATTAATCCACTATGCCAAAGAATTGAGTACGTGGATTCTGAGTACCTGCTACGGTACTCGAAAATAAGACGCTTAAGTTGTTTGACAGATGCGGCATAGGCAGCGTCTGGCGACCCGTCAGGCGCCGAAAATGTCTCCATCTTAAGTTGTTGTTCTGGAGCTGCTCTGATGAAGGGCTGAAGGATATCAAGGATAAAAGTGTGGAGCCAAATACTATTATCTGAATAAGCCCAGCACTTGACCATTTAGATGTTCGAGGACAGGATAATCGTGAACGGAAGCCCTACTGAAACACTATGGTGTGATGCGGACTCTCCTCCGCCCGAAGCAGATACGATGGCAGCGTTTCAACCCAAGCCAGTAGTTGGCGGTATTTGTGTTCCAGAAGAGACAACCTAAAGAGAGGATCTGGGTCTGGCGGACCGGGCAGATGCACCCATCGAGCTCCATGGCTGATCTGCCAGAACTTGCAGAGGGCGGGAAAGGTGATACCTAGCACGCCTCGATCTATAGCATCCCCATCTTCGAGAATGTCATCATCAAAACCCGGGAGGCCAAGTTCACCGGGAATAGGCACCGTTGGTGCTACTCCCGAAGCTTTCAAAGTTGGTTGCCGGTAAAATTGCGATATAAGCCTACTTTGTTAGCCGTCATTGCATTGTTAGTTGCGGGTCTTGACTTACACATTCCAATTGAATGTGCCCCATACCCCGTAGGAGTTGGCCCTTTCCTCTTCTTTCGTCTGAAAGCTAGGAGGTGGGGAGTCTGTAGGCTGTGTAGAGAGTAGGCCCAGTCGCTGGCCCATCTCTAACGCATATCGTGCGAATGTGAGGACGGTATCATGATTCTTGCCGCGTCCCAGGTTGGACACGCTTAGCAACACGGCGCCCGCCATGGCTAGACAGGAGTCCGCTTCGCTCTCCCACAATTCCTCTGCTATCTGGGCGAAGGTGTCGGCATACTGCATTGCGTTCTTATCGAAAGCACTATACATTTGCTAGAATGCCGAGTTAGCGTAGGTAGGATGACTAGGGAGGAGTTGCGATCACTCACACATGCCAAGTACATTAGAGAGTGAAAGAGGAACCGCGAGCAGAACCTGGTCTGACCGCCGACAAGGTCGGTGATAAAGAGATCCGTATCGAAGAGACCCAAGAGTGGATGGTCTGTGTTGATATACAGAGAAATCGCCCGCGCAATAAATTCATTTGGCACCAAGACGTCAGACCAGACATCCGCTTGTAGATTGGAAAGTCGATTATCGCAATACTGGATCGCGTCGGCAGGATCTACGAGACCTCCGAAATGTCGCACGGACGAGTCGTCATCAACGTGTGTATCGCCGCTATGATGAGTCGGGCACAGATGTTAGTCTCGGTATCTATGTATGGGCCAGCAGGTGTGTGGAGTAGAGACAATACCGGGGGGAGGTTTACCTCTCGTCCAATTCGAATGTGGTGCTCGTGGGAAGAAGGAGGTGGCTTTCGGTTAGGACGGAAACATCGATCGGCCTCAAGAAACAATACGTATTTGGGTTAGTTGCCACGAGCTCTGCTTCGAAGAGAGACGAAGACGTGTCGAGCTCTTTGATCGCTTGCTCGGGATCCACGAACTCAGCAAGTGAGGTTGCTAGATCTCCCGGGATTCTCAGATTATTTAACAACATGAGCGCGCGGTGCTTCGGTAATGTCTTCAGGCTCCCTAGCCAGTCCATCGCTACTGATCCGGACCTGTGTTTATCCGGGTATACACATATCGCTTTGCCCCTTTTGGTGCAGCTCGAGCAAGTTGGGCGGGCGCCATCGCACTGTAATGCAATGTGGTCTCGGATTAACGTGACGATAACGAGATGACAATACGTCGAGGTGGGAGCATTGGGTAGGCACTTACCCTGGTCTTACGAGCCTTACATTCTAAGCATGCAAGGGACGGTCCAGTACGCTTGTGCACCCGATTTTCAGAGGTCTGCTGTGAACCAGATACGGAAGATTCTCCAGTCCTCCCTGGTGTAGGGAGGATATGTGCATATTTTCGAGGCCAGTCCATCTGTGGAAGTCTGGGTTGAGGATGGCAATTAATTCGTAAGAGGAGCGCGACGCTGGACTACCAGTATGCACTCACTCCAGTGGCTGTATTACCTCGCACCTCAACGGCGACAGTGGTCAGCTGGTCTCAGTACAGTACCTTGTACAGACTGCCTATACTGATTATGGTCGAGGTCAAGGGGTTGATCGCCTCCACATAGCCAATCAACGTTTGCCCACCGCGTCGGCGCTACAATCAAGGGCATCAATTGGGCAGCTGGTAACGTACTTTTCCTATTATATCCGGATTTAAACAGTATCTATCACTGTATTCCGATCTCCATCCACTAACAAGGTAAGAATCAACCCATTCATTCCCCTCACCTACTGATTAAGAAAAGACAAGACTTCGCAGTCCTTGTTTTTAGATCCATTGTGGAGTTGTTGCCATCACACTATCGAAACCTGGATCCTTTCAGATCAAGCGCTCAGCATGGCTTGCTCGCTTGGGGGCCGTTCGGCATAGAGAAAGCAGGTCCTAAAAACACTTACGGTGTTGTTGGCTCTTAAATAACCAAAGTACGTATCTATAAAGTTGTGAGGACGGGGATCGCTAACATCGGGGCTACGTGACCCAGGTGTGCCACGAGGGTGCTTGGCGACTAGGCATGTAAATCTTTGGAGATGGACAGCGGCTAAGAAATCAGGATAAGAGCCTTATAGGTTTCCTACAGTACCCGTCCACCTACCCAGCTAGATAGGTCCAGGTACAGTGGTTGCCGTACCTCCCTAGCGAATATGAGAGCGGGGGAACGTATAGGTATGTAATGGAGGGTATCCAGAAGATCAGTACAAAGTAAATACGTCACGACCCCTGACCCAGCTTAGTAAACACTAGGGAGGTAGTTGGACAAACGTTCGCTCAAGTATTTGTTCCCTCCAAAAATTTCCAATCAGGGAGAATAGTCGATAATCAGTTGATCGAGAATAAATCAGCGGTCTAACAAGTATGAAGCGTTAGTTCAACCTCCAAACTTGTATACATTGTCGGCCAAGTGTCCGCCGGATATTGCATTTTTGCTTCGGTACTTGGTAATATTTTTACTGGGCTTGCTATCCGAATTCATCCATCGCTGCTATTGCATTAATTACCTAGAGGAAATTTCTAGATTCTATATGTGATATGGGGAATAGGTAACGAGTAGCGGACAAAAGCGTATACCTAAGACAAGCGAAAGGGGTGAGGCCGAAAGTCCCAAGCCCCACAGTACTTATTTTAATACTTAATTTTAGTGTATTCAGAAGTACTACGCAACACTTACCGACGGAATGCCAGTTTAACTTCAACGCCCTGTACCCAACACCTTTTGGCAATTTTGAATACTCCAAAGCGTGTGAATGCAAGGCGTTTACTCTCGATATATAAAAGCTTAATCAATAACCTGATAGGAAGGGATATTAAACCAAAACAAGCATGACTCTTAGTTAGGTAGTGCTTTCTAAGGCTACTAACAGAAACACCGGATTATTACTAACGGAATAAAAACACCTAACTTCATACTGCTGGTTAGGAGTAATGGTAGTGTAATAATTAGAACTGACAGTAATGTTGATGTTAGCAACAAAAATGGAGGCAGTTAAGATAACGGTCATTATGAGGGGTAACGTGTGCACTAAGACCCTCTCGTAAGCACTGCTCGATAGGGATACCTTTATTCTAACTACTCAATAATAAATATTTTATGTGCCACAGTATACCTAATCAGCTAGTGTGCCTCGAGAATAATCTTTTGTTTAAACCATACGCTAATACAACTAGTGGTACGAAATAAGTAGTGCACTCTAACAAGGCAGGTTTTAAGATAATGGGAATAGTTAAGGTATCATAATAAATGGAGGGGAAAAAAACACACGCGGGAAAACAAAACCAGCATCTAGGGGAGAGGGAGGCGTTTGTGTGGATACTGTCGGCTGAAGGTTGTAAGAAACAAACCGAGGGTGTAGTAAAACGGCTCGTGTAGCCGCCCCTAGAGTAGGGGAGGCGTAGCCTCCCCGTATGAAAGAACAGGTTAGACTGTACGCGTACCCTTTTGTAAGGGGTCGCTAGCCACACGAATTGTGGCGTATGTGGGTGGGTTAGCCACCCGCACTGTCAACATATATAGTAAGTGATAGACTCTTGTTGTTGCGCAAGGCTCCTAAAACCTCTCTGAACGCTATCCTACCTATATACAGGAGTTCCTCCTTGTTCCCTCTTCCTTATGCTTCGCGATCCCTTCTTTTGATGTAGCCTTGTGGCAGGTTGTTTGAGCATAAAAATGCCTTTGGGGCAAACTGACCATCGAAATTCGAGATCGTGGTCTCGGGTGCTGCCGGAAATGCTACTTCCCGTTGTCGGCGATATGGGACGATAGCAACGCTAATAATTAACCCTTAATTAGAAACTGCGAGCTTGCTGAATGTGAGTATACACTAAACGTTCTTGTAAGTGCTGCGGCTCTTGTGACTATCTCGTTGTGGATAAATACTTAATACGGTTAGATGGGGAACGAAATAAGAGCCGAGTCGAATTACTTTTTCTGCGTACAAATTATCAAGTGTCTGAAAGAGGGCTGAAAGTATTGACAGGAATACTTGGCACACAGTACGAAGTGTAGGTGTCTAGATAGAATGTTACCTACTAAGTAGCTGGGTATCTGATCATTAACTGTTACTTATATGTGGGTTAGGGTTGGGATCGTCACAATAGGCAGGTAGATTTGAAACCGGGCTCTGCCGTCGTTATACGTATAAGGACGGGGCGTGACGTCAAAAATCTCTCTCTCTCGGCGTCAGTACGCGAATTGCATACCTTTACCGGCTGGGTCTGAGAAACAGATTAATCAACTGTCCGGTGGCACTCAGGTTTGATGCGTATTAATGAGACGGTAACAATACATGGACCTTGAAGTACTCTAGCTACTTATAATGTATCCGTGAAGTGCATATGCAGATATGGTTGGAGGGGCAAGGTATATAACGAAAGCAAAGAGTAGGAATATGTATTCGCCGAGAATACTTCAATAGGTGCGTGTGCCTCTAAACGTGGGTAGAACTTTAGAGTCTTTTCAACTTCTTGGCGAGTGTAGATACGTAGTGATGTGTAAGTATACATAACCACCGTAAGAAGCTCACGGCTGACTAACTATTTTTAGCCACTGGTGGGAACATGAAGCACGAGACGAAAATCAACTTACTTTCGAGCCGTAGGTATTTAAGAAAACATTATATCTTACAAAGCAAGAAAAGTTTCGATATCAAGTATGACATGAGAATCGACAAGTATCTGTTGACTGGGGTAAACAAGCTCGACAAGCACGTACATTGAGTGCTGGGGCACGTATGAGGTCCCGCTATCTTTGGGGTACGGTACATACTCGCATTAGCGATGGAAAATGGGGCCATCCGCAGCGTGCATACACATGTATGTAACGTTGACCAGCCAATTACGGGGAGTTGTGCTATAAAACTTCAGGTCTGTCGCGCCGCTAGTATATGAAAATTATAGGTATAACTTCAATACTGGGAAACTTCTCTAATTCTTGAGAACCCTCTCCCCAAGAATTCATATGCTCGGTCACCTATACCCACGAACGGTTTATGACTAAAAACCCTACGATGAGGGATTTAAAGCACGAGGGTCCGATAAGGTTTAGCGGCAGCTGGGGGGCTTGTCGTCAGCGCCCTTTAAGTGGATTATGAGATTGATTGCAAGCTCGTAAGCTCAGCAACACCAAGACCAACAACGGCCCGTGACCCATCGTACTCGTAGGATTGTGACGATAGAAGAGGGGTCTCGTCGTGGTAGTTTACAGTATTTATTTCCCGTTCTCGCGCCTCAGGAAAACCCCATTCTGTTCCCGGTCCTCGACGGCTCGAGAAACGACCCATGCGACACTCGTCAACATCCCCTAGAATCTAGGCTACTAGGTCACCCTTTCGCGATGGCGACTGCCACTTCCACTACCACTGCCATCGAGCTGGACGATAGGAGACTCACGGTACTGCAGCAGCGCGAGCCTGTCGAGGCCCCGAGAAACAACAATGAAAGCATTGATCCTGTCCTAGAAGCTTCGCGCTTAGCGGACTCGGATGTGCCAGAAGGTGGCTATGGCTGGGTTGTCGTGACCTCGTGCGCTATTCTCTCGTGGTGGACTATAGGGACAAGCTATAGTTGGGGCGTGATTCGTGAGTCCCCTGGAGTCTTTTATTACCCCTTTTGGCATGTCTGGGAGCCATAGATTGGATTGCCTGAACCGGCATTTTCTTGCCCTTGCTCCGTCTACGAGTTCCCGAAACCCTAGGTAATTTTTTACCGGAAGTGGAACATCACTGACTCTAGTGCCATGATAGAGGGCGCTTTGGTCGAACAGGGACTATCAACGCCGGCGGTGTTGTCCTTTGTTGGGGCACTCGGCCCTACATTACTCGCCGCGGTGGCGATTCTGAACTCTCGCATCATGCGCATGATTGGTGTGCAGTATACCGGCATGCTTGGTGTATTTCTCATTGGACTCGCCGAAATTCTAGCAGGCTTCGCCGTGAAAAGTGTCCCTGGCCTGTTCGTTACCGAGGGCGTATTGCTCGGACTGGGATTTGGGTAGGGAACTTCACCTTGGTCCACCTTATTCTCTTCGCTAACCTAGCTACAGACTTTCATTCATAGTGAGTTCGCATCTCTTCGGGGTACTACTGCTCACATGATGAGCATCACTGCTAAGGAGGCTTCAGGTTACATCAAGCACTCCGGCTCAATACTTCAGCAAAAAGCGTGGCCTGGCGAATGGTGTCGTCTTCGCTGGCGGCGGCTTTGGCGGCGCCGTCCTCAGCTTAGCACTAGATCCATTGATCCGATACTCTGGCCCAGCTTGGGCATTTAGGTTTCTTGGCCTCAGCACACTCGCTACAGGGCTACCCGCTGCTTGGTTTTTGAAAGAGCGCACGGCTGTCCGTAGGGGTGGATTTGTCGAATGGTATGCTGTGTGCCCAAAATTTAGTTTTACCTGCGAGTGCTAACAGATCTCAAGGAGTCTATTCAAGGACCCCAACTTCGTCTTCGTATTGATTGCAGGCGCTATAGGAACCTTCCCTCTACTCGTACCTCCGTTTTTCATTCCCCTATTCGCTAATGCTATCGGCTTAAGCTCTGCTACTGGTGCCGGTCTGTTGGCTGGTTTCAACTTCGCATCAGCCATTGGGAGAATCTTCAGCGGCATTTTATGCGACAAGATTGGTTCTCTTAACGCGCTGTTTCTAGCACTCAGTCTGGCGGCAGTTAGCATGCTCGCTGTCTGGCCGGTATCTACGAGTCTAGCACCATTGACAGTATTTAGCGTTGTCAATGGCATGGCGAACGGAGGGTTCTTCTCTACCATGCCAACCGTAGTAGGTAACTGCTTTGGCTCAGCACGGGTCACGGTCGCCATGGGCATGATAGTGACTAGTTGGTCTGGTGGCTATCTCTTAGTAAGTCGTGGAAATACCCAATCTCAGCAACATACTACTAACCTTGTGTACCTCTAGGGGGCCCCTATTGCGGGATATCTGCTTGACGCGTACGGCGGAGAAGATGCTGGGTTCCAGGCATACCGTCCTGCCATGTTTTATGCTGGGTCCTTGGCCCTTGGTGCAGCAGGCTTTGTCGAGCTTGTCCGGTTCCGCTATAACAGAAACTTTTTCGCAAAGATCTAGATGCATCACTTGCACCGGTCGTTGGATTGGCTGTTTTGGCCTGAACGGATCTTAGGATGTGATTTATTATAGCCGTATAGTAAGATAGAGAGATTGGGGCATACGTTGCCGGACCCCTACTGCCTATACTACTCATGCCTTGATGTTAACATACTAGACTAGTAAGATCATATTTCAAATTAAAGAGTAGCAGCATTTACTAAAACGTCACTAGTAAACTAGTTTGAGTTGGATGACGATTTGCGCAGGCAGTGTGTGCTCCTGTGTAACCAGGAATGAAGGACTCAATCTGGCCAGGCCAGAAGTGGCTGTCGTATATATGCTGAACCTTCAAAATGACTATGGAAAATGAGAAACTCAGATCATCTGGCCGAGCGCCGAGCACCCTGCACTCATTTCCAAAAGGGTAGACTGAAGCCTGATGATCGGATATACCTGAACGGGTAGCTTGTAGGTTTATCGTTTACATCTACATAGCTGTGTTGATAGCGTTAAACGAAGGGAGGCATTGCGTCGGGCGTCTTTGGTGCACCTGCGAAAAGCGATATATGAAGGCAATAGCTTCTCTAGCAACTTTTTGACTCTAGCACTTGCTATCATTCTTCTTAGTAAGCTAAGTTCGCATAAGAAAGTGTGACTGGGAGACGATAAGAGGTCTGGCGCGATGTCTTTACCCATGACGTACGCAATCACATGAAAGCTACAAAACTAAATTGGCATCAGCGAGTATTGGTTTCGTATGAGTATGAGCCTATACACCCTTAGTCAGCAATATCCAATAAATTGGTAGCTTTTAGCATTCATTTGAATGTGACCGAACGACTTGGGCGGTTTTGCGATCACCTTGTCACCGTCTTCCGCCTCAATACTGTAGACATGTCGCCCGGATTGTTTGTTATCCGCGCGGAGAAGCTCCTTCGGAGATTTCCGAGACATGATAATTAAGTAGACCGTTCGATGTTACGTTAAAGACGTGCTGAAGAAACGCGGTGTAGGGGCGCCCGAACACGTAGAGGAGACCTTGCGCTCAGCGCGTCAAGGCATGTGTCGGAATAGCCTCGGCTCCGGTACCTATTTCATTGTCGGGCGTTCTTTTAAAACCAGCGCATTTCTTCTCGTTAAGCTGGCAGGGTGCCGGCCTCATGATGCCGAAGTAGCTCATTTTCCCAAGTAAGGCCGAGCCCACGAGCCACGCCAAGCACCATCTGCAGTAGTATCAACAGTCTCGATGAGCTCATTGCGACGTTATCCATTTCGCCAAGGAGGAGGAACAGCACAACTGCATGTACTTATGCGATCCAGGCAATGTGCCTGCTACCCGGCCTGCACAATATCATCACAAGACAACGTGACGAACAGAAGATTCTAGCTTCCATAGATGTATTGTCGTTATTCAGCATCCTTATTCAGTAAGGCTGAGTGATATGCAGGCTACTCTATATTGGACTGGAATGTCATGTGAATGTCGTAATATCGATCAATCGCGTGCCCGAAGAACTGCCATGGCGTATTTGGGGTAGGTGACGATGAGTATTGCTGTGGAGTGAGGCTACATTAGCGCCACCCAAAAGGCTTCGAATCCCCAGGGTGCCCCCTTCGGGTGGCCGAGGACATGGCTAGGACTTGGTCCAGTGGAGCAGCGGGCAGGCATCTTCGAGTCCCATACCGGCACTACAGTAGGATCCGGAATGGAGGTAATACGGCGTTCAGAAAACATCATTCCTGATATCTAACCCACCCTCTGTCGAGCTTCGTATAGCGAAGCGCAACATCAAGTTGGGCATTCTACAACGTTGCTATGCGATACCGGCGTATGTGCTAATAGAAACCAATCTACCCACCAGACCCCGATATCTCCTCCTTACCCTTCCTCCTCTACAATCGGTTGTGCCTTAGAGTGCTTGGCAATGTAGGATAACCTTGTCTATAGCTTCTAAGCATGTAAGTGGGTTAGGCACTTATCTATCTACCTGGCCAGCTTAGCTTAGTCTGTGTCCGGTCTTAGAATAAGGCAATTTATTATCAGCATGTGAGTCTCACGGATAGATGAAGCTCACTCCACCGGGGGTAAGATATTACTTGCATGCCTAAGGCACCATGCGACCGGCAAACATTTCTGCGGATACTGCATATCCCCACTGATTGGTTGTTTCTTATACCTAACGCCCTAGTGAGATATACATGCCGTGCAGTGCATATACCAAGCCGTCAGAATCCTTAGTCATCCAGAGTCCAGCAGTCTGGGGAAGGCATCCTAAATATAGACGTCGCCTCTAAAGCTTGACTGATCATTTGGTAAGGTTCGTCCTTGGCTGGCCCAGGCCAATATTCTATTGATGAATTACTGGATCAGGAAGGCGATCGTCGACGCAGACACCACGGGATACTCGAGAGGTATTGACAGCGCTAGCGAACTCGACCGAAACATAACCGTTGTTAGTTCGTCGCTGGTAAATGCGACATCATGATAGATCCTAGGGGCGCCAAGGAACATACACGTATTCCACCAAAGCGGTGCTGCCGTACGGGATAGGAAGTTAACTTCGTAAGGGCCTAGGTATCTATCGCTAGAGACGACACACGACGATTACCTGGACACGGATCTTTCCAGGGCGACCCCCACCAATAACTGCCCTCTGCATCAAAGTGTTTTAGTGGCACCGACGGCTTGGCACAGAAGTCATTCGAAAAGGCCATCGCCAATAGCCGTGCGGTCGCACGGCAGATGATGGGGTAGTCAGGGGTCCATGCAGCAGGATTGGCCGATGCTGAGCAACACCGCGCAAGCAGCAAGGCTCTCTCTAAACCAGGGTCTTAGATAAGACTTTCTGCGCGGCTGCACGTCATCCCTGATTATCGAACGAACAACACAAGATGGCTGCAACTTCGAGTGACATCGTCGAGGACCTTGCTGGATGCATGGTGCTCTTTTGATGGGTAGACATTGCGAGCTTCCTTGTCTGGAAGGTCGCTCCTCTTCTCATCGATCCCACAACAGAAAGAAAACCTTCGTGATCTCAGCTCGCCCTGAGGATAAATAGTCGCGATGTTGTCGCCACGAAGGTTGGAATCCTGCCCTAGCAGAACAGACATCTGGGAAGCCCCTTTCCACTACAGTCATACCCGTCGCGCAATCCTTCAAAGCCATCAATATGCGTTCCGCAGTTCTCTTGGGCTTGGTTCCTCTGGCCTTTGCGGCTCCCTCAAAGCGGGCTTCGCCTGCTCCTCTTCACGTGCCGCGCGACACCGGTAGCAACCTAGTCCAGGGCAAGTACATCGTCAAGCTGTACGAGAATGCCGCCACCGAGTCTCTTCGCACGACGATGACCACCATGGCCGCTGATGCCGATCACGTCTATGACGTCCCGGGCTTCAAGGGGTTTGCTGGTGCCCTCACGGCGGAAGAGGTCGAGACCCTGCAGAACCACCCTGATGTAAGCTTGACAAACCCCAGTCCCGCCCTGGCATGCTGACCAGGGGCTTTCATAGGTCGAATTCATTGAGCAAGACTCTATCATGAGCATCAATGCGTATGTGACGCAATCAAGCTCCACGTGGGGATTGGCCCGTGTCTCCCACCACAGCCGCACTGCGACCGGCTATGTATACGACTCGAGCGCTGGTGCCGGTACTTGTTCGTACATTGTCGACACCGGTATCTACACTGCCCACGCAGTAGGTAGTTCCTATCCCATGCATTAATGACCTTTCTTTCTGATATACAATCATAGGAGTTCGAGGGCCGCGCTACCTGGCTAGCCAACTATGCCGACAGCTCCAACTCGGACGGCAACGGTCACGGCACCCACGTGTCGGGAACCGTGGGATCTAAGACCTACGGTGTGGCGAAGCAGACCAAGTTGTATGCGGTCAAGGTCCTAGACGCATCCGGATCCGGCACGACTTCCGGTGTTGTGGCTGGAATGAACTTCGTGACGTCGGACGTAGCAAGCCGAAGCTGCCCGAACGGCACTACGGCCAACATGTCCCTTGGAGGCGCATCATCAACATCGATCAACAGCGCTGCACGCGCCATGGTCAGTGCTGGTGTGTTCCTCGCCGTGGCAGCCGGCAACAGCAACACCGATGCCTCTACCACGTCGCCCGCTGGCGAGCCCCAGGCTTGCACCGTTGGCGCCACCACATCGGCCGATGCCCGTGCTTCGTTCTCGAACTACGGTAGCGTTGTCGATGTCTTTGCTCCTGGACAGGACGTCCTCTCAACCTGGAACAACGGCGGTACCGTACGTGACCCGCTCTCATCTCTTATTCCCCTACTCTGCCTTTCAATAGCCAGACTTATAGATAACTAACACCTGTTATTCATCTAGAACACCATCTCTGGCACCTCCATGGCGTCACCCCACGTCGCTGGTCTCGGTGCCTACCTCCTAGCTCTCGAGGGCCCAAAGACACCAGCAGCACTCTGCGCCTACATCGCTTCCATCGGCACCTCTGGCGCTCTCAGCGGTGTCCCCAGCGGCACTGTCAACAAGATCGCTTTCAACGACAACCCCAGTGGTTAGAGGCCTTGACCCGTCTGTCTAGAAACCCGTCGTCCGGCATTTATCTTTGGTGCATTAGCGTTGGTATAAAGATGGTGGCTTAGGGGTACTGAAGACTGGATGAACTATTTGGACTTGGCTGGATTGCATCGGTGGCGATTAAGAGGACAGTCTACTCATGGGTAATATTTAGTTCCATTGCCTGATAATATATATAAATATCCATGAGGTAATATACCTACATAACTTGAATTTCCAAGATGCACCTGTATTTATGTTGGCCCTGGAGAGTTTATGCACTTCTATTGTGTGTGGCCTCTCTGGATAGACAACCGACTTAGCGAGGACCGCCGACTGTCACGGTGAACAACACAGGATCGCCTGCATTCACCTTCCCTGACTGGTCATCCCCATCGTCGGGCTGCACGTCATCATAAGCAAAGGCGTAACCCTTTTTATCCAAATTGAAGTCGTGGACAAGTCGGGCATAATGATTCGTTGGGTCCCTACGATAGAATGTATGTGGGTGCGAAGGATGATCATCCGCCTCCAGCAAAGCAGACCTCACAAACGCTGCTGCGAGCCTGGGTATGATAGCATTGCGCGTGGGCGATGGTCCTGTCGTGAACGGCCCGCTGTTGCAACCCAAGATATCAGCAGTGCTAGGCTTGGTAAACACCTCGTCGCCGATCCGGAGCTGGTCGCCTTCTATTCTTGCGGGTAGGCATCCAGCTGCGGCCTGTGTGTTGATCTTAAGTTTGCAGTGTTGCGCAAACTGCGCCCATACCTCCCCCACGTACGGTTCAAAGTAGCCCTCAAAGCTCGCCCCGACGGCACCCCCATGTGTCGCGTTGAGAATGCGCAGGGCCTTGCCGTCTTTTGAGACGACGAGCTTATCCCACGGCCGGCCGTCCTTCTTCGCTTGTTCGCGCAGTGCATCCGCCAACCGGTCCAACCCGTCAGCCGCCATTCCCGCCACGTTCTGCTCGGGGCCATTCGCTGTCTTGAGGTTCACAGCTATGGGTAGCCGCGGCACGAAATCCACATAGCTAATATTCGCGTACAGCTGCGCGTCATTGAGCGTGAACTCGCAGAAGCCAAAGTCCACCGCCGCGTTCGGATCGCTCGGATTCAGCACGCTAGGCTCGACAAGTGCCGGCCCCGGGTTGAGGAGGAATGTGAGCTTGCTGTCCCGCGATACCCAAATTCGACCGCCGGCCATCTGCGGGATTTCCACAGTCACGGTGTTCCCCGGCAGCCCGAGCGGAATCGCACAGTCCTCGGTGAGCGGGGACAGGATGCCGGGTGGGTTCTGCGGGAAATACAGGCCTTTCCCGTCGGCTTTGAGGATGCACCGTTGTCCGCCATGCTGGAGCGCAATGCCCGTGATGTATGCGAAGACCTGACTAGAATCGGTATTGTTCCGCAGTGCAATTTGTAGTGAGTCTGGCATCTTGTTTGCTAGAGCCCGGTGGTTGGCGCAGCTGTCCTAGGTAATTATTATTTGCGGTTTGATAATAGTGAGGTCAACAAATGAATTTCAGGGCGACTTGGAAAAGAAGAGAAAAGGCCATGGCTTGAGCAAGTGTAAGGTTGTCTGTCGCATGCATCATGATTTCAGGTTTACTGTTGTCATTCAACGATGCGCTAATGACGTAAAGTATTTCCTATCTACATTAGTAGCTACTAGAAGATGGGTAGAAAGTCCTACAACCTAGGGTAGGTTAATCTTACAAAAACAAGGTAATTAAAAAATATGACGATAGGAATATTGTTTGCGTAAAAACTACGAGTTAAATATAAAGAGAGTGCTAATCTTGCTAGATTTCTCTGTTATACGAAGTACTAAGTAAGTATATAGATCTAACGCACTTATTACTAAGCTTACAATCTTGGGGCTTGACAGGTACCTTAATACTTACAAAATCGGAACATGTTCGAAATGGTGTTTTTCTTCCGTTGTTTTACACAACCGCACATGCATTATTAACTGGTATATAGTAAATGAGGCCTGCTGTAAGGAGTATATATATATATTTATCTTTGGAAGATAGGTAAGCCCTGGCAGGAAGTAAGTGGTACCTGGCATTTCGGCAGCAATTATCAAGTACATATGTAGGTACTTTAAATAAGGTGTCAAATCGTATAAGCGGCGCGAGGATCCACTACAGACACCCACTATTCGCCCATTATCCAGGTCTGTCCAGGTAAGTTCGGGGCTAGTGATCGTGTAGTGGATCTGTCTCCTAGAACTCTCCGCATAGAAACTAATAAAAGTAATTCTTGTCAACCTAAGCGATTCCTAGACCCCTACTAGGCTCGATAGTAGCATGTTTTATAAGAGAGTGGACTCATCCAAAGAATCGTTCGAGTGTCTCAAACCTGTCCCATCTTTGCCCACGCCGCCCGCCGATCATGTCTGTACGGTGATGATTCTGCCGCTCCTTTATCATCTTCAGTCGCCCGATTCCGTTTACCTGCTCTAGCTTAGGGCCTGCCTCGTCGCCAACCGACCATCACGTCAGACAACCCGGCCGGAGATTTGCTCACACCGTTGCTTCCTCTCTTTAATACTTTGGTTTCTTCTCCTTGTATATCACAATGGCGCGACATCTTACTATTCTCATTACTATAGTGGTGGCTGGGTTTATACTACTATCTTTGACCACGTCCAGTCTTGGTAGCATAAGTAGTGCGCCAAAGATCGTGAATGATGTGGACGTCCAGAGAGACGCCAAATCCCAAGCGAACGAAGACTTTGGGGCGCTATCTGGTAATATACTCGAGGGAGGCTCTATAGCACCCAAGCTTGAGAATGCGACGGCTAAGTATGTCCTGTTCCTTATTCTAGCACATGGCATCTCCCACAACTGCTCAACTGCTTACTGACTACTGTTACTACATAGAGCTGAACTGGGTCGTGCCAGCTGGAAACTCTTCCACACGATGATGGCCCGCTTTCCCGAGAAACCCACCGAAGAAGATTCGCTCGCGCTTAAGACCTACATCAAACTATTCGCACGATTATATCCCTGCGGCGACTGCGCCAGTCATTTCCAGAAGTTGCTCAAGAAGTTCCCTCCTCAAATCGGTTCACGCAACGCCGCAGCCGGCTGGGCCTGTCACGTACACAACCAAGTGAACAAGAGGCTTGAGAAGCCTATGTTCGACTGCAATAAAATTGGCGATTTCTACGACTGTGGATGTGGTGATGATAAGAAGGCGGCTGGAGAAGCTGGAAAGGCCGGAGAAAAAACCGGAGATCAAGAACTCAAGTTGGATTAGAGAAAAAAAGCTCGTCTTTCCTCCAAGAAGCTATAGAAGACTCGTCCTTGGTGAACATTGGTATATTCGATGCGCGCGTTGTGCTTAGGAGTAGATGGAGTTCCGGTGGCTACATTGTACCTATATTAGAGCGGACCTCATTTTAGCTGACCAAACGCAATTGTACAAATCATCTACAATATCCTAGATATTCCTAGCACTCGGAAGCTCTCTTAAGTATTGAAGCGTTCAGTGAAATGGTATACTGTACTGTACTTTGTGCACGGTAAGTACTGTGCTATCATCACGTGATACATGGTCTGCCTTGTGGGGCGATTTCGGTCGCCAAGCCGAGCTAGCGGGTGCGATGTGAGGCTGCGCGTCTAAGCTGCCTGAGCTTCCAAGGTTGGTTGAATCAAGTACTGTAGGTATCCAACATCCCGGAGCTCTTGATATCGGAGCTACCTACATCATTTCTAACAACTACAACGATTGCATCCAACGACCTTTCCACGCCGCAGTAAATTGATTCCTCACCACCCTTCACACATCTTCCTTCTACTAGCTGTCTTTCCACATCGTCGATCAAAATGGAGTTCACCAAGACAGGTGTTCTGAACGAAGGTACAGGCCGCTTTGAGTCTTAGCTAACCCCCTCCTTTGGAATCGGGCTGATGATAATATCACCAGATGGCATCCACGTTGATATGGATAGACTGAAGAAGGGCGAAGTCAAGTAAGTTAGCTTATGAAGGCCATCTTGGCAGCAGGACACTGACATCATTCTAGCCTAGGTACTTCGATGTATGCACGATCGAACCGAACATCGTAAACCGATGAACTGACAAATGATAGTATGGCCGTAACATTCAAAGATGGCGTTATTTTGGGTATGTCTAGGGTGCTCTCCGTCTAGCATTTACGCAACTACGTTACTCACAATCTCCACGCCCAGGCGCCGATTCCAGAACCACAACCGGAGCATACATCGCCAACCGTGTTACCGACAAACTCACACGAGTACACGATACAATCTGGTGCTGCCGATCCGGATCGGCTGCCGACACACAAGCTGTTGCCGATATTGTACAGTACCAGCTAGGGTTATTTGCGATGCGGAACGGTAAACCACCCACGACACAAACGGCTGCCGCCATCTTCCAGGAGATCTGCTACTCCAACAAGGACCGTTTGAGGTAAGGATACTCACGCTCCACGTACACACGTCTTGATGCCTATGATATGTGCTCACGACGATTCCTTTGTAGTGCGGGCCTAATTATTGCCGGCTGGGATGAGCGTCACGGTGGCCAAGTCTACTCAATCCCGCTAGGCGGCTCTCTACACAAGCAAGCTTATGCCATTGGTGGATCGGGATCAACATATATCTACGGTTACTGTGATGCACACTGGAAGGAGGGCATGGAAGAACAGGATGCAGTCAACTTCGTCAAGGGTGCCCTCCGCGAGGCTATCAAATGGGATGGCAGCTCAGGTGGTGTCATCCGCATGGTAGTTCTCACAAAGGACGGCGCGGATCGCCATTTATACCTACCGGATGAGGACTACAAAGTGCGGCATCAGTAGATATGTCGAGTAGGCGGCATAGAAGCGGAGGCGAGTACAGTGGTAGACGAAGGATTTTCGCCGGAATGACGTACCGGGCCATCTGTATTATACCCATATTCGGCGTGCCCTTTCGTGGCAATTAAACTACCTAGCTTGCCACAATTACCTACTTAGTAATGTCTTGCCTTCCTTCCCCGGTTCTCCGCGTACAGACTGGAAACGTGTGCAATAGATTGGACCTGCATCTGGGGGACCTGATGCCTCCCTTTACATACTTGCTTACTCCTGCGTCGTCATGTCTTGGCTGCATGCGCACACCATTAAGCGGTGAGTAGCAGCCATGCTCGCCTATCTCCAGCAAACGAATAGCAGGCCGTAATCCAATCACGATTTTCGGGTATTCTCGCGCGGGATGCGACGAGATATTTATCGTCAGTATGTGGCGTGCAAGAGAGCCAGGTACCAGGAGTTAAATATACTTTAGGTGTTTAGGTTTCAATGCGTTGTGCACTGCAGTATTGAATTTGTACCTACGCCTATCGACAAGGTACCTAGCATAGCGTGCAGCCCGTACCTAAGATTAACGATGTTCAGAAATAGGATCGATCATATCGGATAGGTATCTAACCGGTGGGGACCACCAATAATAGGTAAGTGTACGACTGCCGGTACCAGAGCTTTGGGAAGGGCGCCAAGGCAGTTCGTGGGATTGTAGCGCAATTCTATCATCTAAAGTATGCGTAGAGATTGGACGAAATATTCTTGACGGCTCTCACCAATTGCTCGCTTATGAGGGATAAATCTGGCGGCGCAAATGTAGCATTGCAGCTACAGCGTAGCGTAGGTAGATGAAAAGGGGTAATACAACAATGTATGTATGTATGTACGTGTAGGTAGTAGATATGTAGTGTTTGCTGTTGTGTGCGCAGCCTGCCACGTCGCCGGGTTCGCTTGATAACCCTGTTCTAGAGAGAGATTGAAGTTTCATGCCACACCTGTAGGTATGCGTACATGCGGCGTAGGGGTTCAATGTTGTGCAGGGTTTTGCCGGTAACCCAATGATTTCACCGGCATCACCATCCCGCATCTACATACGTATAGTAGGTAATTCTTACGGGGCATCGTCAGACCTAATCCTACAAAGGTTACTTACTATCAGTTAGTGGGGGGCCGTAGAAGCTTGTTCTAGAATACGTCTTGTCTGTCTCTGGAGGGAGTAAAGAAGATGGCATAGTCAATTATAAGACAATGGTTTGTTACCTAGCTTATACTACGTATATGTGTAGGTAGGTAATGCGTCGCCGCCAAGATGTATCAAAAGGTCTGTTCTTCACATGCTAATCGCCCTGCTGCTAGTGGCTCGGATACTACGAAACCTTGACTGAACCAGCCAGGCAGAACCAGTGGTATACGAAGACCCTGAATAGCGACTTGAATCGTGAATGTGGATATATATGAGAGAGCCTCGACACGGTCGGGTCCCCACACAGGCTAATACCAAAACCCATAATTACCCAGGCCTTAACCTCAACTGAACCTTTACCAACAATAGACGTAACTTAGGTACTTACACATGCCGTTACTCAACAACTATATAATTCTATATCTATATATACCGTCGTATCGTAGCTTTATATGTGTAAATAATTTTTCCATGAATCATATCCTAAGATCTTAGCAGTGACAAGATTATACATACCCCGATCGCGTCAACCACATTATAGATGAACATGTGGGATTATAAATAAGGTAACATTCAACTCAAGATAAGCTTCGAAAGCGATGGTCAAAATATGTCTTTGACGGTAAAATCTAAGAGACGCCATGAGACGACTTACGTGACTTGCTGGGTACTACCCAGTACGTTTATGTTAAATAAACATCGCAAGAGTATAAACCGGCTTGTGTAAGTTCGTTATAGACCAATCAAGTTTTGTATCTGGGAGGTCACCGCTAGTCAGTGCCGCCGGTATAGGCCTTTTTCGCCTTTTGGCGCCTTTTGGTAGGTAAATCGTTAGTTTAGTAACAGACGCAAGGCACAGGGGTCGGCAGAGTCCCAAGCCCTTCAATCTTCCCATTCTTCTGGAATAGCGCGATCCCACGCCCCATCAGCCACGAACCACGAACCATGGAGAAGCAAGGCGTCTTTATACCCAAGTAGGTAGATATGTACAAATACAGTACCTAGGCAGACCTAGGCCGGATTACGCACAGGGACGGACGAGATAGCGAAAGGCTGGCCATTGCGCCCAGAGCAGGAGGGCAGGGCGCTGGATAGCTTATTATAGGCCGTCCCTAAAAACACGTGCGGGCACTCGCAGCCCGAAGTGGATTTTGGGACCTGGGATAGGCATTCTGGGTTGGCGATCTGTCAGACTAGTTGGGTGTCTGGACTATGTCTGGACTCTTTTTCCGATAGGCTATGGGCACTATGCGTTGATGGAGAAGGAGAACAGCTTGAATCAAGACTCCCGCTCATCAGTGGCTCAGGAACACGTCAACAGGCCACCGATTATCCTGCCCTTCCCACCCCCTTTTGCCCCTCCAACTCCCTCTCTGCCTGCCTGCCTACCTACCTACCTGCCTGTGCGCGCTTTGCGCACCCTAGATAGTCAGTAGGTGGTAGGGTAGGCAGGTATCTGAATGATTAGGTATTTGTATCGCCCGGCCCCCAAGATCGGCGGGTTTTAGCTTCTACCTATCTCCTCTCCTCTCCTCTCCTTCTTCTTATTCTTCTTGGCCTGGGTGCATGTTCTGGGTATTCCGGTAGTCGTCAATACACACTACGTTATCGCTGCGACTTTGGGTGTTTTTGTTGTCGTCGCTGTTCATCTCGCTATCGTTTCTCATTCGTGGTCCAGCGACTAGGACGCGATAAGGAGGGCCGCACATGCGAGACCACTGAGACCAAAGGATCTTGGTACATCTTTTTGCCGCTGGTAGATTTAGTTGGGTCCATCCCATCCATTTTATGTCATATCTGCACCTCGCAGCCAACTAGCCCGCACAAACCTGCTAGGAAGACATCATTATCTGCCATTTACCACCGACCCCTCGCTCGACGTCTACCTAGTTGTGATTTTCTCCCCTCCCCCTTTATTTTATTTTATTTTCTTCGTTTGATATTATATATACAACTATATCATATATAAGAAGGATATTGTATTGGTTTGCAGTGTATGTGACCAATTTTACGTGGTCTCGATTGATAGTACCTCTCCGTTTAGGTAGTGATACCCCTACCTACTACTTAGTAACCTAGGGTACTTACCTACATGAGCTACACTATCTAGAGGCTAGGCTACCAGGTACGTGCTATTACCTAAGTACCTAACCCGTCGTCCGAATTTCCTGTCAAGGTACCATTTTTAGTGTACTTTGGGTGCTCCTTCAGGCACCGGCACCCCCTGCTAACCCACCTGGCATCCCATTAGCAGCTTTAGCACATTCAAGCTTCTCGCGCTCGCCGCCGCCACCTTCCTGCAAATCAAATCCACTGGCTCGACCAACCCGGCCAGCTCTATCTAACTCCATTGCTCTATTACCAATATTCTTCCTTTGTTCCTCCCTCCACCCCCCAAACACCTTCGGCGCTCTCTTGGGTAGCAAATCCCTCCTTTCCTCGGAGCCACCTCTGTAAGCCGACCACATCTCGACCTCATTCTTCTTGACGTCGGCTGGCACGGCGAGTCGCACGCATCTCCCCCGTGTCGACATCTCTCCCAGACACAGACAACAACGCAGGCGCGACGACACCCCCCGCCACCGCCGCCGTCTGCTTGCTGCGTTGCGTTGCTGCGTTGTCATCAATCAATCAGTCGACACCCAAGACCTGGAATATTGGCAGGGTTCGACCGATAGATATAGGCGGCCGTTCACAGTGCACCCTCGTGGCCCCGACTTCCTCTCCGCGCGCCCGGGCATCTTCTCTCTCTCTTCGCAACTGACTTCGCTGTCACTGCGCCGTATTCGCGTTCAATCTTGAAATACTAGATTGACCGACCGACTGGACTGACTGACTGACTACCCGCCCGCCTTGTCTACCTGCCTATATCCGACATTCGCCGATTGTCTCCATTTGTACTAGCCGCGAAGGGCGCATCTGCAAATGATAGCTGTCTTATCAGCATCTTAAACTCACTTCGAGCACTGGTAAGCAATTTAACCTTTCTGTCTGTTTGTTTATTATTCGGACGACGTCATCTCACGTCCTCGGTCCCTGCGCCTTGGTTAAACAATCAATCCCCTTGTTGTCAAACCATCATCCATTCCCCTTTCTCCGCCGTGGTGATCTCGTCTTAAGTACATGCAAGTGAGAATCTTGGTTTGTTGTGATAGCTTTGAAAATGTGGCCTCGTCGTCGTGACGATCGCTTGGCTGCTTCTACACCTGTTTATCATTAAGCCAACAAGAGGCCAAAAACTCCAGCAGTGCACCGCCTACTCTATTTGTTTTTGCCACTGCTACCCTATATCCCTGTATGTTAGCGCAGGCAGGCAAACGAAAAGAACATCAGCCCTCAGCCGCATCATCATCATTATCGGCGGCCTGCACTAGGAGCCATCGTGTTCTCATCCTAGGTGATACAAATGCGAACACAATCCAACCATGCCCCAGTCATCTCACGCAGAAAGCGCACCTATCTTGCCTGCTTCTTGATCTCTCGCGTGGCGCGGCCTAGCGTAATGCGACTGCCCAACCAGGCGCTAGGCTTGAACCAATTAATCAGATTGTATTAAACTATTTGGTCCCGAGCAATCTCACTGACATCGTGCTCGTCGTCCACAGATTTTTAATAGACTCTTCTGCCATTTTCGTTACGAAACGGTACTATGGCGGCAATCGTTAATGACTTTGTCGCGGATCGTGCACGATTCCACAATATGATAACGTCGTCAACAATACAACACGAGCATTCTCGCAGCCGCGACTCTTCTTATCGATCAGAATATAGTAACCGGCCGCGCGAGGCGTCTGCGCATAGGGCTCGCTCGCCGGCATCTTCAGTATACCCTCGATCTTCCGCGACGCCATCAAAGCGGCCTTGGGATTGCACAGAAGCCAACAGCGAAAAGAAACAGTCATCATCGATAGACGACGCGTCACGGTTTCCTTCGCCGCCCGATTCGTCGTCGTCAAACCCCCCTTCTGTTCGTGAAGCGGTTCGTGATACGAGTGCTTTCGCTGGCTACATGGCATCTGATGCACAACATACTTCGTCCGGAGTTGCCCAAGCCCCTACGACAACACGGCAACAGCCGTCTCCCGAGTCTAATACATCGAATTCGCCCAATGCAGCATCTCCAGCGTACAATGCTTCCGCACCGCAGCGAGGCCATACTGTAGTTGTTCGTGATCTAGCGCATATTCAGAGCCTCGCAAGAGCCGATCTTATGAATGGCGGCAATGGCCCTGGCATCTTGAATGACCCTCCCCTTCAGGCCATGAAGTACGAGATTAGCGGTATGCCTATTGGAGACATCATTGAGATGGTAGCCGCACTTTTAACCAAAATTACTACTACAAACGATTTACAACACGATGCATTGCATAGAAATGCAACACATCAACAAACTGCTGCGAGCCATAACGATGGCGGCTCTTCAATGAGTCCACTGAGCAGCTCCGTCCTAGCGTTCCACGGGAAGAATGTCCCCGCGATCACGATTCTAAGTTATTTAAGTAGAATTCATAAATATTGCCCTACGACTTACGAAGTTTTCCTCAGCTTGCTGGTCTATTTTGACCGAATGACAGAGCGGGTGAACACCATGGTAATGGAAGCGGAAGAGGCGAGGCGGCGAGTCCAGCCTCGGCAGACGCAGCAATCACAGACTGTCCCCAGCGAGACTACTTCGGCTGGCAACAAGGACTCCTCGATGCGAGACGTCGTGATGCGAGACTCAAACGACGAGGCAGACTACGATCTTGCGGACGACGATGACGAAGAGAGAGAAAACGAGAGTAGGGCGGAGTTGGCTACTTCTCCAGCTACATATTTCGTCGTAGACAGCTTCAACATCCATCGGTTAATTATCGCGGGAGTGACTTGCGCAAGCAAATTCTTTTCAGATGTCTTTTACACCAACTCTCGATACGCTAAGGTAAGTTGTATTCTACGCCGTTTTCACATGTGACAAAAATGGTTAACCAAAAATAGGTCGGCGGTCTACCTCTTGCTGAGCTTAACCATCTAGAGCTCCAATTTCTCCTCCTTAACGACTTTCGCCTCTGTGTGCCTGTCGAGGATTTAGAGGCATATGCCACTATGCTCGTTGAGTTTTATGCGCGCGAAGTTGTCGGCCAACGTTCCCGCCCTACTCCCGGGACGGATTAACCTAATGCTCTGGGCAACTCTTCACAATGCTAGAGTAGCTTCTAGACGCTAATGCACACACCCTACACATCTAACCACTATTAATCCTACCTAATAACGACATTATGCATCATCCTGGATTAGTCCAGGTTCCTCGCGAGGTGATGCGAGGCGAGATGCTACGTTGTACGGCCTAGCAGAACGGAAAGACTAGCTTTGACTAGGGGTAGAAAGCATGATTCAAATACCTAGCGCTTAGACTGGACCAGCGGTGGACCCCCCTTTTTTAACGGCGTGGATGAATTGCGATATGGGTTTGTAGAGTCCTCGGTTTTGTTTGATACCCGGATAGATTTCCCTTCGGGCTTGGAATTCTACACTTTTGATAAGATAATGACGTCTGCTCTCGGAAGCCCGACTATGCTTCCATTCACTTGGCGGGGATTATCGGTACATACGGGTTTATGGTGATACGGCCTAACGTCTCGACGGATAGTACTAAACCTTAGAGCATCTGGGTGTGTTAGATGGCTGAATTTTGAAATCTTATTCCTTCCGTTCGAGAACCAAGACCTCTTCTGGTGCATTAGATTTGCGTGATCACCTTGCATAATCGACCTTTCCCATAACAGCCTCTCCAGGAATCGTAGTCTCTCGTCGATTCCGGAAGCGATTTCATGGTTAGGACCTCTAGCCTGTTAATACTTTTTAGGGAACGATTTTCAACTCCTGATAGCCTACCATACACAGCGCGACCTATGTACGAAGAGTGAATATCTGTGGGACGCGTGAGGTATTATCTACGCTTTAACACACAACCCCCATGATGTTAAGTCCATACTCCATACTGAACTAAGTAGAAAACCTACGAGACCCTTCAATTCAGTCAGCCTATGAAAGGTAAGTAAAGAGCTTCGCTAGGTAAACTACATGCAGAACCGAGAGAACTCGCATAGATACATATGCATTGTAATCTATTCCATACATACATATCATACTGTTATCAGATTCTTGCATCTACACTATGCTTCAATTCCCTCAACAGCTCTTCCTTGCTGAGCACTTTACTTTAATCTCATGACAATCTACCGCCAGGCCATGACAAAAAGTGTCTGCATTGTCGGCAAGTAACCAGTATCTTCCGTGCAACCCCATTACGTTTCTAACCAATAGATCCAGGTGCTGGGCCATCTGGCCTTGTAGCGGCCAAGACCCTGTTTCATGATATTGCTCCAGGGTCATTCAAGGTCACTATATTTGACTCACAGCATCGGATAGGAGGCTTATGGCCTACACACAAGAGCGACAATGCCGGTCTTGTTCATCCTCTCATGGTGACAAATCAAAGCAAGCATACAGTCCAGTTTAGTGACCTTGCTTGGGCAGACTCTGATCCGGACTTCCCCAAGGCATGGCAAATAGGTCGTTACTTGGAGCGCTATTTGAAAGAGTACAGCGGCGCGGATATAAGATTGGGTCATAGGGTTATGAAAACTGAGCTGCAGGATGGCGGCTCGTGGAAGGTGCAAACAGATTCCGAAAAGGGGTCTGAGACCCGGCTCTTCGACTATTTGCTGGTGGCTACTGGCTTCTTCGGGCGCCCCTTATGGCCAGAAAATATTCCCAAAGAAGGAGAGGTGCCGATCATCCACAGCAGCAAATACCGGGATATCGAGAGTCTCTTGTCAAAGGCTGGCAACACTAGTAACAAGATCCTGGTAGTTGGTGGACAGATGTCTGGGGTTGAGATTGCCGGCACTATTGCAACTCACCTATCTTCCCTTATTCACTCGCCGGGAGACAAGGCAGTCCAGGATGCCGAACGATTCACTATACATCATGTGACGCAGAGGCCGACATGGACGGTTCCTTTCTTCACCTCAGCCAATGTATGTCTTCTCCTTTGCAAGTCCACCATGCCTATAAATGTCATTAACGAGGAGAATAGCCCGACACCCCAGCGCCTCCCTTCTTACCATGTGATCTACCTTCTTACAACTTAGCAGTACGCCCTCAGCCCTTGGTTAATACACAGGGGCATATTACTGTCGACGCGGCGCGCAGGTCCAACTCGATTTACGAATCAGTCTTGGGGACGGATCAGTCCGTCTTCTCGCCAGAGACGACGATCGACGGAGAACTTCTTGATAAACCGCCATTCCTTGCCGTAAGCATGTATTACATGGATTTTGTGCGATCTGGACTTATTATACCCCATAGAGGTCGAGTGTCGAATATCGTAGGCACCACGGTTACGGTTGAGTCAGGCGGCGAGAAGGAAACAATAACCGACGTTGCAGCCGTGGTTATCGCGACGGGCTTTGATCCCTCTCCGTCGATATCCTTCCTCCCTCCCTCCATTCTAGAGACTCTCTCTCACTCTTCCAGTCATCCAAATTTACCAGTCGCGTTGGCGTTTCATGGGACACATCACCCAACTCTACCAACGCTCGGGTTCGTCGGCTTCTATCGATCACCTTATTGGGGCGTGATGGAAATGCAGGCACGCTTCGTTGCACAACTATTCCAAGAGCACACGGCGGGCAAAGACTCCGCTCGTTCTCCGTCATTTCAAGCTGCACTTACGAACGACGACAGTATACAGCGCACACTGGCACTACGCGAGGATCCGCGGTGCTCCCAATTCCCAATGGGCGATTATGCGTTCCTAATGCAGGAATTCGCGACAGCATTAGGGCTGTCAATTTCTCCACCAATCGGGACTACACCACCTCTCGCTAATGGCCGTCCTATGGACATCCTCACCCCAGCGCGATATGTTAGTTCAGGGGCGTCAGAGGCTCAGCGCGAACAAGCCACAAAGAGCTTGAAATCCACCTACAATACCGCCATCGCGGGTCTTACAGGGCGCGCTTTCATAGCAGCTGCTGTATTTCGGTCGCTGCTAGGGGAGTGGAGTCTAGATCGCGATCTTGTATCCAAGCTACCGAGTCATCCTTCGGGGCGGTTTGTAGGCACGGCTAAGTTCTTGCTACGGACTGGAACAGCGGATGGGCGAGAGCACGAGTTTTCAACCTCGCATTCCGCAGGAGACTCCTCCGACTCTGTGGATACTCCTGATATGGGGCTCGAGTACCTATATATCGAGGACGGCGAGTTCATCGCAGCCGGCACTAACATGCGCTTCAGAGCCACGCGGCGGTACATCTGGCGGTATGACGAGGCGAGCGATAAGATGAGTGTCTGGTTCGCCCGTACGGACGACCAGGCACGTGCTGACTACATTTTCCATGAGCTGGAGTTCATCCCGCCGCCCTCTTTGACTGCGAGTAGCACGGGCGGGGATCAGACACAAAATCAGGGGCAGCACCGCGAAGGTCAGAGTAACCGCTGGAAAGCCAAGGCAAGTCACCTTTGTATACAGGATTTGTACGATGTGCATTACGAGTTTCTCTTCAAAGCCGTGAATCTTCAAGAATGGAAGCTTGGATACTCAGTGCATGGGCCGAAAAAGGATTATACTATTCATGGTACATATAGAAGGAAGACTGCGGAAACATAAAGTTCGGTAGACGAGGAATGCTACTTTTGGCCACAATGAACATTTACTCGACATGTTTTCGCCCTGACTTACTCGTCTTCTCTGTTTCTTGGGAAACAAATTAACAACAAATAAATTCTCCAATGATTCATGATAATCGCTACCCATCATGCGGGGAAGAAGAGGGGCTCGAAACTTTGGCTTGGTGAGCGGGGTGATGCGTGGGGTGATGCGCTTTGACAAAGAAAGTTGTCTACAGCACCGGGGTACGGAGACATGCCAATAAATCTCCGAATAATATTTCATTCAAATCCTTATCTTGATGTTCTGTGTAATTCCCCTTGGCTATAGCCTCCGCCCGAGCCTATCCCTATTTTGCCTATTGCTAAGATACCCAGCTAACCTCTCCCGTGGGTTAGCGACACGGGAAACTCCCCGATAGTGGGATGGGGTTGGTGTCTGCGACCTCGTTCGTTCTGTATTCCGGCTCGTGTCTGCCTGGTGAGCCGTATGTTATGCGTCAGTGGGATCTGCAAGTTTCCTTCGATCACGCTCCATCGGGAAGGTCATTGTAATACGCACTCTGACCGACTACCGATGGCCCAATGCTAGCCACTTCACTACTGTCACTAAACTTGCCAATACAACGTCATTGCCTTATCCCCGGGGTTCCGGTGTTGTCATTCTGCAGGGTTGGGGAAGAGTATTGTGTTGGAGTAGGTCTTCGAGATGCTTTTGTGGTAGTTGTGTAGCAATATGCCAAGCCGTACGACGACCATATAAGAGCGAGTAGGTTGGAGATCTCGTGTGCCACATTCTCGTCTCAATATGACGGTTTGGGGTCAATTGATTCGACAGGAGTCAAGATGCTAGGCAATATACGAATCCAATTGTTATCCGCCGTGCTGGCTACCCTATGCCAAGCATGCGTGCACGAACGCCACTTTGAAGATTCGGGGCTCGTCAAGAGACAGACGACCGCTCTAGACCCTCTCAGCCCAGAAGAGCAAATCCTCTCAGACGCCATATCAAACGTCACCATCTCGGAATGGTCCTACTACTACACCCACGGCTACCATGTCGCCGGCAGCAACATGACAATGGCCTCGTGGACCGCCGACAAGTTCCGTGACAGCGGCTGGAACGCGAGCGTGGTCGCCTACAACGTGTACCTGAACTACCCCGTCAACAAGTCCCTCAGTCTCACGTACTCGAACGGCAGCACCTTCCAGCCCCTCCTCTCCGAGGCCGTGCTCGCCGCCGACGACACCACGAGCTACCCCAACCGCGTGCCCACCTTCCACGGGTACTCCGCGAGCGGCAGCGCCGAGGCCGAGTACGTCTACGTGGGGCGGGGCCAGCAGGACGACTTTGCGAGGCTGGTCGAGCTGGGGGTGCCGCTGGAGGGCAAGATCGCCGTCTCCCGCTACGGCGGCCCGTTCCGGGGGCTGAAGGTCAAGAATGCGCAGGCGAATGGCATGATCGGGGCTATCCTCTTCACGGACACGGGGGATGATGGGAATGTCACCGAGGCGAATGGGTATGCGGCGTACCCGGAGGGTCCAGCGAGGAACCCTACGGCTGTGCAGCGGGGCAGTGTGCAGTACTTGTCTATTTATCCCGGAGATCCTACCACGCCCGGATATCCCAGCAGGAAGGACTCTCCCCGGGCAGACACGCGGTCGGTGATGCCCGGCATCCCCTCTATTCCGATTTCCTACGTTGACGCTATCCCCATATTGGCTGCCCTCGACGGCCACGGGATCGATGGTGAAGTAGTGAATCGCACTAGATGGGTTGGGGCGTTGAATGTCTCCTATAGCACTGGCCCAGCGCCAGGAACGACTATTAGCATGAGCAATCTGATGGAAAACGTCTATACCGACATCTGGGACTCCATCGGTATAATCAATGGCACTAACCCTGACGAGACCATCGTCATCGGCAATCATAGGGACGCATGGATCGTCGGAGGCGCAGCCGACCCGAACAGCGGAACGGCTATCATCGTCGAGCTCTCGAGGGCGTTTGGTAAGCTCCTGGCTCAGGGCTGGCGGCCGAGGAGAAACATCGTGCTGTGCTCGTGGGATGCGGAAGAGTACGGGCTTGTTGGCTCGACGGAATGGGTTGAGGAATACATCCCATGGCTCACTGAGACCGCTGTCTCGTACTTGAATATCGATGTTGGCGCTTCCGGGGCATGGCCGTATATATCGGCTACCCCGGAACTCCACGAGATTTCAATCGACGTCATGAAGAAAGTGCAGTGGATGGATAGCGACAGAACCATGTATGATGCATGGCTTGAATAGTGAGTAGTTCACAGTCACTTCCTTCTCGACACCGTCGGAGCATCATTCTCATGGGTGTTGCTGAGAGTGGCGACAACTGACTCGATTCTTGTAGTGCGGGCGGCAGCGTGGGAGTTCTCGGTAGCGGGAGCGACTACACAGCGTTCGTGCATAGAGGCATTGGCTCTGTTAGTATATCGTATTCATCTTCCTCTTGTTCTAATGACTGATCAACTCTTCGCCAGATTGATATGGGTGCAAACGGAGGATCTGGCGACCCGGTCTATCATTACCATAGCAACTACGACTCATACCATTGGATGTCCACCTTCGGCGACCCTGAGTTCCTAGCGCATAAATACATGTCGAAGGTATGGCCAGTGACGAGCAGTATCTTCCGCAAGCGTTTGTTGCTAACATAAAATATCTAGTATCTTACTCTATTAGCCTACAACCTCGCGACGATAGAGATAGTTCCGCTTAACGTAACAAACTGGGCGACGCAGATGGAGATATACTATAAGAACCTCTTAACCACCATTAGCTCGAAATCCGCCACCCTCGATACATCTGCACTTCGAAGTGCGCTCGACGAGTTCTCATCGAGGACCCAAGACATCGAAGCTCTCGAACAGCAAGCTGTAGCGAGCAAGGACCCCAACCTTGTAAGCCTAGTGAACCACAAGAAGCGGGATTTCCAGCGAGGATTCGTCTCCCAGGGGGGTCTACCAGATAGGGAGTTTTATCAAAACCTTATCTTCGCTCCCGGGATAGACACTGGTTAGTAATAGCCTTATCCGGGCGGCTCTTGCGATCGGATAATCTAACTGGCTTTTCAATAGGATATGCGGCGACGACTTTCCCGGGAATTACTGAGGCGGTTGTGGCGGGCAACCTTACGCTTGCCGCCGAGTATGTCACACGAACGGCAAATGCGATACTGATCGCTGCCAATATCGTCAAGACATGAGTGCCCTCAAAAGCAATTAGTAGCGATACCAAGTAATAGGGACACGGGAATGAAAATGATTATCTAATTAACAGGCATTAATAATGTTTTGTGGAAGATCTAGTTACCCCTAATTCAAGAATCGACGGACAGATTGTTGTTGCTAAGCATAAATAATTGTCTGAGTACATAGCAACACTGTTTAGTTGCCCATGTCTTATTCCTTTCTAACAAGCGAAATGTAATTATAAGAATTATACAAGTCAATAGTTATCTTAGGTTCTGATAGCTTTGGTAAATAAACGCGCCTAGGGCGCAGTGTGAAGCGATGCCTAACGGTTTGGGGATTTGGGGTAGCTGAAGTATGGTAGAGTGTGGGGAGAACCGCCACAGCCATCGACAACATCGTAAGAATCAAAACGTCGTGAAGTCTGGGTTCTCTAATCAGAAATTATATAGGTCAATCTATCAAAGTTTTTATGTGATGGTCCACGTGCGATATATTCTTGTTGTAGCTCCTTTAATCCTTCACTGTTCTGATATTAGTCTCGTATTTGGCAACACCGCAACTAAAGGTCACGCAGATCGTGATATCCTTTATTTGCAACGAATGTTATCACCCGTATAAAGTTCGGGCACCCATTTCCTGCCCATATATTAATTGCTAGTGTACCAATGCAATGCTACCCCCCAGAACCCGCCACGTGGAACGTATGGTTGTGGACTTGGCTGGTGGCAAGTCCAGTGTTCCTTTTGCCGTGTATTCCGACTCGTATCTCCCTAATCCGGGCCTAAGTCTTGTTTCAGCTTCTGCGTTCTACAACATCACGACGCGTTTCCCAATATGACAGATGTATCGGCGTTTTGCGCCTCGCCTGACCGGGCTATAAGCTATAGCCCGTTAAGCATCACGAGAAATGAAATTCGAATTCTCGTCATCGAGCCTCCCTCACCACAGGACAACCGTATCCGGTGTCGTTTAGAACATGTCTCGCTTTTCGACCTTCATAATGATTTTGTTGCACTTTCGTATTGCTGGGGTGATCATACTGCCCTCAAGCGGATAATACTATCCGGCGACATGATCCCCATCACGTTCAACCTTTACAAGGCTTTAGAAGAACTACGACGAAGAGGGTTCTATCGGGTCGTAAGCAACTCGCGGGTCATCTCCCTTCCTATTGCGGTAACTTTTGGAGTATATCAGGCTCTCTTTGAGCCTAAAGCCATCTCTCAGAAGCTGCTCGTGGTCTTGACGGACTAATAAACAATAAACCACGCCCAACATGGCAGTAACTGACCCCTAGTGTTACAGTGGGCTGATGACCTCTGTATTAATCAATATGATGATGAAGAGCGCGGCCAGCAGGTTCTACGCATGGGCGCGATCTATCGATCCGCTTCCTTGGTGTTTGCCCATCTCCGTGGCCCGGGTTTATCTTGGCAACAGGCATTAGCTGATGCTGTGAAGCGCATCAGTAGGCGGGCCGAAACCCCTCGGCGATCTGAGAAGGAAGAACGTATCCAGGCCAAGAGAGATGCTCGGAAAAAGAGGAAATCGACGAGGAACCAGAGCGCCGATCGGGAAATACAACACCACAGCCAGAACTACACCGAGGTTTCCAGAAGGTCCGTTGCTAGAAGACATGGCATGGAACTATCTGCCGCCGAGGAAACTGCGTTGTTTCTACTCCTTGACAGTCCCTATTGGAGACGTGCCTGGATCATCCAAGAGATCTCAATGAATCCTAGGTTGACAGTGGTATGGGGGAGACAAGCATTCGACTTTGGCCAACTTATCCAAGTCTTTTCCCTCCTAGACAACTACATTAGCGGAAAGAGGGAGAAGGTTTGGGATCATATCCAACGTCTCTACAAGATTCGTACATACCAACTAGCTTCCAAACCCCTTTCCCTCGTCGAAGCCCTCGGGCTGTGCTATTTGGCCAGAGCACAGTTCATACGCGACCATGTCTTCGCTTTACTCGGACTCACTCACGATGGGGCATATCTGGTACCGTTTCCTAGTTATACCCAACCTCAGGAAGATATCAGTAGAGACATGACAATCAGAATGGTGCGGTCAACTGGTAACTTCGATATTGTCGTCTCAAAAGGACAGGAGATTGACACTTGGTACCCAAACTGGTTTGATCCTCGATACTGGCATTCATACCGTGTCACACAGCTGCGTCTAGGCCGACCTAACCTTCTCACCTACACAAGCTATGGCCAATACCGCTCTTCCGGACATCATACCCCATCCTTTAAGATATATGGCCAGGACATTGTTGCCAGGGGCTTCTTTCTCGGTGCTATTGCTGACTGCACACCTACTCTGGATGAAGCCAAGGAAAGCGGCCTACCAACAACAGAGCTTATCCAATCAAGGTCCTGGAAGCGGAACTCCAGGAACGAAAGACTATTCTTCGGGCCAGAACCCACCGCGATAGTAAAAGCCTTATGTTGGCTGCTTATCGATATCACCCGGCCGAGGATGAAGCATAGGAGACCTGGGATGCATCTTTACACGCTTCTCAACACCCTACTTCACAAAAGGGAGATGATCTTAGAGCAAGTTCCCTACTTGATGCAATGGCTGAATTGCTGCGAGGCTCAGTGTTTTAAGCTTGGGGGTAAGCGGCTTGTCGCCTACTTTTCTATGAAAAGCAGCACTCCCCTTTCCGTGGGAGATCGGGACATACTCGAAGAAGACTGTAGGACCATGCAGAAGAATCTGAGATCAAATATGAGACTAGGATATACGGATGAAGGGGAAATGGGATGGTTTCACCACAACACAAGAATTGGTGACCAAGTTGCAATCCTCTTGGGTTCGAGCATGCCCTGTGTGCTTAGGCAAAGGGCTACAGGAGGATATACGATTGTAGGCCAATGCATTATTGATGGAGTCATGAAAGGAGAGGCGGTCAGGAAAGGGTTGCAACGCTTGCAGGATATCCAATTGCACTAATTTGGTTTTACGGAAATCTATGGGAGATGTACAAACTGTTATATTCCTATTCGCACATCGTTTTCGGATACTTCGGACTCTTCTTTTTTCCTTTTGGATAATCTAATATAAAAATTGATACCCTATCGTAAAGATCCTTTTAAGCATTGGGTTATTAATAATTATTATGAAATCAGTTTTTACACGAGGTCTGTATTCGTAGCTCTAGCTGTCCAGTCGGCGGTTGTTGGCAGAAATGGTTCTATGGTGAATAGGCGGGCTAGTCTACAGCTAGGAATAAGGGCGTAGTTGAGGCTCAATGAAACGATCCAGGTCGTTTGGGCCCCTAGGTGTATCGGGAGAACAATGTACAAGGCTCAAACTTAGTAATATAACCACCCTAAAAATCCGGTTATATTATCGCCCAAAGTCCATCTTGAGTGCTAGCTAGATATATCTATAGCCGGTCCTACTTACGGCCATTGAAATTGGATTATTATGGGATATATATGGAAATATAGCTCTCCTTTACAACTTGGTTCTTCGGCGCGAGTTGACTAGCCGACTATCGGGTGACAGTTCACATCCGCCTCCATTTTACCCTACCTCATAACCATTCAACATTCTATAAAGAGTAGAATATATCCTACCTAATCAAACTAGTCTACTATTTAGTTATAGTGTATGTTCATACCTTCCTGAGTGGTATTTTCGCACGAGTTCCAACTTCGTTTGGTATCATCCTTTAGAACCACCGCAGGAAACAAAGACGCTAAAGGATATAGGCTGCTACAAAACATAGCTTCAAGTTGGAAGACTAGAATTGTATTTGCTAATTGTATCGTCAGTCAACCTGATATGTCGTTATTATTCTTGCAAGTTCGGCTCTTAGCACTGTGCCCTAGATAATTATAAATAAGTAAAAATAGAGAGAACATCGAGTTGTCTAGTATCCTAATGCTACACGAAGAGGGGCTCAGTTCGACTACGAAAGATGATGGACATAATAGAGAGAATAGTAAGTTAACACTACGCGTTACAGGGTTATTTACTGAAGTTACTGGAAGAGCTTGTGTCGGACAGAATAGAATGAATTTTGATGATCATATAAGAACCTTGGTCTCGTATGCCAGATTTCTGGTGATATATCCCTCTCTCGTTAGTTTCGTTACCGTTCAAGAAGCGAACCGGAAACCCACGCGAGCGGAGCTTTTCTACCACTTAAAGCTCACCATTCCTTTATTTCCCTTCTTTTGTATTATGCTTCGACCGCGCATGGCGTACAAGATTGTCCTTCCTTCCCACATAGGAACACCCAGGAGCTTCGCATGATGCTTGCTGCGAAGGAACATCATGGCCTTCAGCATATGTGGGATGTGTCGACCACTGATGACGATAGAGATCTCTATTCGACAGAAAAGCCTTTTGGCAAACACAGCAGCTGCAGCGCTTGTTTTCGTCAGCCTTTCTGTATTCATGAGCCCTATGTATTCTTTAGCGTAGTTCCAGTTCGTAATATTAGTATTTACGCACTTTTCCTGTCCGTCTTTCTTATTATACTCTGCTATTGTACCTGGGGAGAAACTCTCACGGAGGTGTAGAGTTAAATAGATCATATAAGAAGTGACCAGTGCATTTTCTAGTAAGATTAGCTTTAGTAATATTTAAATAATTCTGTAAAATATATATAATATAAAAAAAAGGTTAAAATAAAACTATTTATATATATAGATTTTTTAAAAGGTTAATTATTTAATTTTACTAACTATTAGGTTTATATAAACCTATTTATATATAATATACTTTTTAAATTTAAAGCTATTTAAAGCTTTAAGTTTATATAAAATGTTTATTTTTTTAGTATTTTAGCTTTTTTTATATAAATTTTTTAAGCTATAAAGTATTTAAGGGTTTTTTTTTTTTACGTATGCTTTTTTTTTAAAGCTTTTATATAAAACTATTTTTATAAGCTAATAAAAAAAGAGCTATGCTTTATAGATTTTTTTATATATGTATTAAATAAGCTAATAAAAAAAAAGTAGCGTTTTGTAGATTTTCTAAAAATAAAGCTATTTATAAATATTTATTTAAATTTTTAAGTAGGTAAGTAAATAAATAAGCAAAAAGCTTAAATTTTTGCTTATAAATAAAGCTATTTTTTTAAAAACTTTTTTATTTTTTTTACTTTTTTTTTTTTTAGCTACTTTTTTTATATTGTTTATAAATGTTTAATTTGTTTTTTTACGTTTTAAAGATTGTTAACTAACTTAATTTTTTTTTTAATTAGTATTATAAAGTATTATAAGATTTTTGTTTATAAATAATTATTTTTTTATGCTTTTATAAAGTTTAAAATTATTTTTAGTGCTATTTAAATAAGCTAACTTTTAATATTTTAATATTAATAATAATAATAATAATAATATTACTATTATTATTACTATTGCTATTATTATGTTTGCTTTTTTATATATAATTAAAACATATAAATAAACAATTAAATAGTATAAATTATATTAATACTAGTAGTATAGCTTTAATAATAAACTAATTAAAATTTACTTAATAAGTGTTTAGCAGGCTGCTAAAAATAAAGCTAAAAATAAAGCTAAAGCTATTATTATTGCTGTTGTTAAAAATTTTTTTGCTTTTTTTAAACCTAATTTTATACTTGCACTTATATTTGTGTTTATGCTTGCATTTATATTTGTACTTATATTTATGTTTATATTAACGTTTATGCTAGCTATTATTGCTTTTATTGCTATTATTGTTATAGTTTTTACTATTGCTACTAATGCTATTGCTGTTTTATTAGTTAGCATATTAAGCTATTAAAAACATTTTGCTGCTAGCATATACTATGCTGTTTTATATGCTATTTGTTTTATTTTTGCTTTTATAAACAATATTAATAGCATTTGTTATAATATAGTATATAGCTGCTACTGTTAGTATTATATTTTTAAGTATTTTTGCTAACTTTTATAAATATTTTTTATTTTTAAAATTATTTTTTAAATAGCTAATATAATTGTTTAAAAAGCTATATATTATTTTTGTAGCAGTACGTTTAATTGTAGCTTTTAAAGCTAAATATAGTACTTAAATATGTTAACTTTTTTTTAAACATTTTAAACTTTTTTTTAAATATTTATAATTATACTAACTACTAGTTAAAAAATTTTGTGCTTTTAAATAATTGTTTATATTTTATAGTTAATTTTGGCTGCTAAGTTTACGTTAGTTATTGCTGCTTTAGTGTTAGTATTAGTATTAATACTAGTACTAATATTAGTATTTATTTTTATGTTTGTGCTAGCTTTTATTGCTGCTGCTATTTTTATACTAGCTGCTGCTAGTACTGTTAATTATAAATATATTTATATTTTTATTAACTTTTTTTTATAGTTTATTTAAGCTTAAAATAATAATTTTGCTTTTGCTAAAGTTTTATTTTTATAATTATAATAAAATTATTAAACTAATTTTTTATAGCTTTAGCTAATTAACTAACTAATTAATTAATTAATTAATTAGTTAGCTAGTTTTTTATATAATTTTAATAATTATAAATAATTTAAATTTTATAGATTAATTAAAGCTTTAAAACGTTTAAACTAAGCTTTTAGTAAGTTTTTAATAAGTTTATTAGCTAGCATTTAATTTATAAAAAAATAAACTATTTTAAAAAAGTTTTTGCGGTATTTTTGTTTTACTTATATATTTTAAATATTTATATAGCATAAGTAAGTATTAATTTTTTTGTTTTTGCTTACAACTAAGCAAATTACTTAAGTGTTATTTAAATAAATCGTTTATTTTTTTTAAAAATTAAAAGTTATATTTTAAAAAAGCTTTTATAAAGCTATAGTTTTAACTTTAGTTAAACTTAAAATGTTAATTTTAGCTTTAGTTATTAATATAAATATAGTATTTTGTTTAGTAGCTTTTTAAATAATTATATTTTTAAATAGTAAAATAATATACTTATAAAATAATTTTTAAGTTTTTTTGTTATTTTTAAACAAAATATTTTTAGCTATTAAAAAAGCTTAAGCGCTTTATTTTAGTTAGCTATAAATAATTTTTAAATAACAAGTATAGTATAAATATTAAATTATTTAGTTTACAATAACTAAGTGTTTTAAACTAAAATTAGTTAAGTATTTTAATAATTAAGCTATTATATAAGCTATGTTTAGTTTTATTATAATTATAATATAAAAAATTAATTTTATATATTTTTAATAAACTTTAATTTAAGCTTTAAAAGTTTGTTTTAAGTATTTAAAAAGCTTTTTTAAAAGTAAAAAAGTTACTAAAATTTAGCTATTGTTTGCTAATTTATAGCGTTTAACAATTTTTTTAATATATTGGTTATATACTAAAATAATCTGTTTAGCTTTTTTGTTTTTAATTATTTTAATGTTTAAAAATTAGTTTATATTGCTTTGTTTTTTAATTTTATAAGCTTTTTTAATTTTTTTAATTACTTTATTTGCTTTTTTTTTATAATTGCAGTAATATAGTACTAAAAAATCGTTTATATAAAATATTATATATATTTTATAATTTTTTAAATAAAATAAGCAAAACTTTTTAAAAAAAAAAATTAGCTTTAGCTTTTTTAAAGTTAAAGCAAACTTTTAATATTATAAAAAAAGTAAGTTTTATAGCTTATATAAGGCTTTTTTAAACAGTGCTACTATATTTTTTTATTTAAAACTATTAAATAATTTATACATTATAAACTTTTAACTATTTTTTAAAGCATTTAAAAAAGCTAAAATTATATTAAACTGTTTTATTTTAAAATTAAACTATATAGCTATTGCTATTATAATTTTAAACGTTTTAGCTATAAGCGTAGCAATATATATTAACTAAAGCGTTTTTTTTAATTAGAAATTTTTTTAAGCAACTAAACATAATTTATAAACTTTTAAAAATTTTTTTTTGTTAAACTTATAAATAAAAATTTATTTAAAGGGTAAAAGGTTATATTTGGCTTAGTAATATAGTATAGTTTTTATTGTTTTAAGCTTTTATAAGCTAGCAATTTTTTTAGCTGCGTTTTTATAAAACTAATTTTTTAATAAATATTTAGCTAAATTTTTTTATAACTTTAAAAAAGGCTTAAAAAAATTATTTTGGTATATTTAAAGCATTTTTAGTGTTATATTAAAGTGTTTTGTTTTATTTTGTTATATTGTAGTAGCAATTATTGTATATAAAGTTTTATATTTTTAGTTTTTTTAGTAAATAGCTTTTAGTTAATTAAGCATAAAAGTTTTAAAAAAGTTTTTTTAGTTATAATTATTTAAAATAATAATTTTTTAATTTTAGTAGATTTGTTATATAAAAGCAACAAAAGTTTTAGTTTTTTGTTTTTTTTTTTTTAAAGCTAAGCTTTTTAAAAGCTTATTTTTTATTTTTTAGCTTAATTTTGTTGCTAGTATATGTTTTTTGCAATTTTTGCAGTTATTTTATTGTTAAGCTAGTTGTTTGCTTATTATTATATAGTTTTTAGCTAGGTTTTTTTGTAAGCTTTTAGTTGCTTTTTAATTTATTAAATATACTTTTTAAAAAAATTTTAGGTTTTTATTTTTTTTTTAAGCTAAGCTTATTAAGTTTTTAAGCTTTTTTAAATTTTTTTTTATAGCGTTTGTTTTGCTAGATTGTTTTTTTATTTTTTTTAGTTGTTATATTAGCTTAAGTGTTTTTTTTAGGGTTATAAGTTTTAATAGCTAATTTTTAAAAGTTTTTTAGCTTTTTATAGCTTGTTTTTTTAAAAGAACTTTTTAGCTTTTTGTTTTTTGCTTTTTAAATGCTTTTATTTTTAATTTTTAATTTTTTAATTAGCTTTTAGTTAATAAGTTTATAAGTATAGCTATATTTTTAATTTTGTTAAAAGTATTAGTGCTTTTTTTAATTTTTACTAGTAGCTTTATATTTTATAAGTTAATTATTTTATTTAAATTATTTAGTACTGGTTTAATTTTAGTAATTTTATTAATAATAGTTTTGTTAATTTTAATAGCAAGCTTTTTTTGCTTTTTGTTATAAAAAATTTTTTTATTAAAATAAATGTTTTTTGTAGTAATTATTTTATTTAGCTAAAAAATTTAAATATAGTATAGGTTAAAAGCTTAATAGTTTATTAAATATTTTATATATGTTTGCTAGCAAACTTTATAAAATTTATGCTTTTTATTAGCAAGCCGATTTTTTTTTATTAGGTATGTTTAGTACTTAAAAATATATATTTTTTTTTAGTTAAGTTTTAAGTTTACTGTTTTGTTTAAAATAAGTTTAAATAAATACTATTTAAAATACTGTTTAAACTAGGAAAAAAACATTTTTAGTAAAGTTTAAAAATTATAAGCTTTTAAAAAACTTTTAGCATATAACTAAGCTACTATATAAATAGCTTTTAGCTAAAGTTTTTTAAAGAGTTTTGCTTTTTAAAACATTTTAATAGCTTTAATTATAATTTTTTGCTTTGCTTTTTTTTTTTTTTCTATAGGCTTTTTAATATAGGCTAAAAAAAGCTTAATTTTGATTTTTTTATTTTTATACTATTTTTAAAAGTTTATAAAACTTTTTTTTAAAATTATTATATGTTTATTATTGCTGTATATTTTATAGATCAAAATTTTATATTGTTTTATAACTTAAGCTTTAAAGCTTTAAAAAATTTTATATATTTAGATTTTTGTTTTTTGTATAAGTGTATAAATATAAATTATTTTGCTATATTTATTTTTAATTATAAGCAGCTAGAAAGTTTTGTTGTATTTTTTAAAATAATTAAACAAATTTTAATTTATTTTTTAAAAAGGTTGTACTATACGCTTTTTAAAAGTTTTTTAAAAAATTATTTAGCTAGCATATGTTTTAATATAAATATTATATTTAATTTTTTTAGTATTTTATATTTTGATTTTTTTTGTACTTTTTACTAAAGCTTTAAGTGTTTTAAGGCTTAAATAGCTTAATTTTTTGTGCTATATTTTTTTTGTATTTTTTTTTAGCTTAGGCTAATTTTTGGAAAGCTTTTATGCGCGCTTTTTACTAGTATATGCAATTAAGCTTGCTGTACTTAAGAAAATTTTTAATAAAAAAGTGTTAATTTTTGTTATAAAAAATTTGCTAGAATAAAAAGCAATAAAGCTATATTTAAAAAAAACTAAGTTGTATTTTTTAACTAACTATTTTAGTAAAACATTATTATTTATAGTTTTATAGCAAAAAAAGCAATTTAATTTAATATACTAAATTTTTTTTTTTTTAAAATAAGCTTTTAAAATAATATTTATATAAAATTTTTTTATAAAAGCTATATTTTTTAAAATTAAACTATTTATTTTTATGCTTTTAGCGTTAGTAATAACGTTATATAAAATTTTTTTTTTTTTGCTAACGATTGCAAAGCTTAATATGCTAGCTTTTATATAATTATTAGCTTTAGCAAAAATAAATAAGTTTAGCTTTAGAAAATTTTTTTTGTTAATAAAGTATAAAGCATTATAGTTGTTTAATATAGTATTTTTTAAAAGCAAGTAAATATTATAGCTATATATAGTATAAATTTTAAGCATAGCTTGTTTTATTAAAGCGCTTTTAATAATTATATAAGCTAAGTTAAAATTAAGCTATTTGTTATTTTTAGGTTTTTTGTTTTTTAAAGTAAAATATAATTTAACTTTTTATTTATGCTTGTTAATTTTTTAGCAGAAATTTTTTTAGCAAAAGTATTTATACTTAGTTTTAATTTTTAAGATTTTTTTGTTAGTTATTTTAGTAATTTTTTTTTTAGATTTGCCGGTTATTGCTTTTTATAAGCGTTTATATATATATAAAGGCTAACTATACTTGTTGCTTATATTAAAAAAGCAAGGACAGTTTTGCTTAGATTTATTTTTGTTAGCTAATTTACTGCGATTTTTTTTTTAGCTTTTTAGTTAATTAAATTTTTTTTTTAAAGTAAAAAAAATTTTTTTATTATTATATTTGCTTTAAAAAAGCTTTTTTTAAACTAGCATTGTAAAAATTTTTTTATATTGTTTTAAGTTAACTGTTTTTTTTTTTAGCTGCTTATTTATAGTAAGCTGTACAAGCTATTAACAAGCTTAATTTAAGGCAATTTTAATTTGTATAGCTTTTAGAAAGCTTTTAGCTATAAATATTTTTTTTATTTTTAAAATGCTTAGCATTTATGCTTAAAAAAATATTTTATATTAACTAGCATATTAAACTTTTAGCTTAATTTTACTTTAAATAGCTTTTTTAAGCACTTTATAGTATTTTTAAGTTATAGTGCTTTTTTTAATAGTTTTAGTAAAAGCTAAATAAGTTTAAATAGCTTTTACTAATGCTTATAAAAAAAACTGTTTAGTTAAAACAAGCTTAGTAATAATAGCGTTTATAATTATAAAGTTAACTGTTTTAGTAACCTAGTTAAAAATAGCTATATAGCAGTTAGATTTAGTGCTTTAGGTTATTATAGTTATATTAAAAGTGCAAATTTAGTTTTTAAGCTTTGTTTTAATTTTTACGTTAGTAAAAAAATTTTTTGAAGTGTTTATAAAATAAGTTTTTTTAATACTTTTTTTAGTTTTATTTTATACTTTTAGTAATATATCGAAAACTGCTTTATGCTTTAAAATAATTATACTTTTAGTACTATTGGTTATAAAAGCTTGGAATATTTAGCTAAATATATAGTTAAAATTAAAGCTATTTAGGTTAATATATTTTTAAACTTTTCGAACAGTCGTATAAAATTATAGTTAATTAAACTAATTAAAAAAGTTTTGTTAGCTTTTAAGCTTAGTATTTTAGAAAATTGTTTTGTTAGAAAATTAAAAAAATATAATTAAAATATTATATAAAAATATAATTATACTACAATTTTAGGATTTAAAAGTATAAAAAAGTAATTAAAATAACAATTACTAAAGTAATTTTTTTAAAAACTTATAAGCACCGGTTAAGCAAACTAGGCTTATAACTTTTACAGAGGTATAAAGTTAAATAGATTATATAGGAAGTGACTAGTATATTTTTTAGTAAGATTAGCTTTAGTAATATTTAAATAATTCTATAGAATATATATAGTATAAAAAAAAGGTTAAAATAAGACTATTTATATACGTAGATCTTTTGGGAGGTTAGTTACCTGATTTTACTGACCACTGGGTCTATATAGACCTATTTATACGTGATAGAAACCTTTGATGCTGTTATAGGGAGTTTGCTGATAAGCTGCTTGTTGTATGCTAGGATTTTGGTGGAACTGTTTCTAGTTGTTTTTGTTGCAGAGGCTTTGGTTGTTCAGTTGTATTGATATCTGGGGACTGACAGAGCTAGGTAAGATATGAGGGAAGTATCTAAATCCGAAAGTCCCTATGTTAAAGTCTTCGAAGTTTTGTGTCCCTTGGATTTCTCTAAGGTCTGACATGGCAAAGCTGTGTGCAGGCACAGCAGCAGTTTGACCGGTAATCGGTGAAACGCCTGCTAGGTATGGGGTTGATAAAAAATACGGATTCGTTACCCCAGCTGCCATATCGACGTCGTTAGTGCCATCCATCGGTGAATTTGCAGTACCATAATTGCTGCATGCCTCCTCAGGGCTATATGAATGTAACCAATCATTATAGGCCATTGCCTCTTGGCATGATTTTAATCTGTGTCACCAAACGATCTTTATCTAACTTAAATATCTAGCATGTTAAGCTCCTTGATGGGGACTTCGTCTAATATATTGTCAAGACAGCTCTACGTGACTCTTGCCTCCGCCTATTTTCTCGGAATCCAGGGCAACATCCGACAGCGGATGATAGCCGATAACTTACGTGCACTTCTGGTCGGAATATATGTATTTCTGGCTAGAAAAAGGAATCCAAAGCAACACAAATCCTTTTGCAAATATCACTAGTGCATATTTAGACACATTCTCAAAACGTGTCGGTTTAGGTAGGCAAATTGGAGTGCATCAAGTACGAATTCGGTAGCGAAGGTTGGGCAAGCAGGGTGGTCAGATCCCATAAAACCGGCTTTGCGACTTGACGTTTCAAGCTCCCTGGCAGCATAAATAGCCAAACAGAGTCGTGAGGACGGAGAGGTAAGCCTTGCACTTAAGCATCTTCGTCGGCCGGATATTTGGCGTAGTGGCGATTGGTAGGCTACCTTGAGTCGCATCCCCCCTAGGAAAACTAGTTAGTTTGTATTAGACGGATGGTAAGAACCATACATAAGAGGCGTGGCGTAGCTGCCTGCATTTGTCCCAAGTTTTACTCTCCTATACAAAAGTATTCTTCTCCGGCCACAGATGAGACGGCCTCATCTACGGAATCTTACAGAGTCGCTTGTTATACAGAATCATTTCTCCCATCATATTCCTGGGTCTGGCCAAGACCGGCCTCATCTAATCACCGTTACACTGTCACGGAGGAAAGCCCCTGGTTGCCTCAATTACTGATGCACTATGCGAGCGCTGCTTGGTTTTGTTTTGCTCACACTCTGGGACGAAATATTATTGGCTACGGAGACTTGGCCTCCAACATCAGAACCAGGTTGACAGGTTGACAGACTGGCAGGGGTGCGTGCTACGTAGAGTTAAACGAATACGTCAACTATATTCATACTGAAAGGAAATTCTCGGGTCCTATCGAACCTATGCTATCCCTTTAGTCCGAAATGCCGAACCCTATCTACGACTCTACGCTTACTGCAAAATACAGCCAGTAAACATCCACGCCTGAAACCGGAGGCGGAAATGATGAACCCGATCGCCGCCTGTCGGCATGTCCCGAATGCGGATGACTTTCCACGTTCCTAAAGTGGCGTTATCCGCCGGATTGCCAGACGCCATAAGCTTTGCAACCTATCATTAGCGGGTCATGAGCTCAAATCTCGGAACCGAGAACAAAGCTACTGCGATATTAGGCGGGGTCCGGATCTTAAAGGTTAGGGAATGTGGGAGCGTTATCAAATCAGAGTGGTGATCATTCTAGAAGTGGGTTGTTCTCGAAACCACACTGGAAGGCTCTTTCAGGTGCGAGGCTTAACGACAACGCCCTGGCTTCAATCTAGACAATTGGATCACGTAATCAACCATGATCGATCATTGGTAAAGTTGACATACCGGCCCGGGATTCGGAGTTTCAAGCCTATATCAACACAGTAGCTCACTTCCTGATACTCTCATTTCGAAGCCTTGCCATGTTCGACGACCGCCATCACCATCATAGATATTTCAGTCCTTCCGATTTATTGGACGGTATTAATAAAGAATATAAAGCTAAAGAAGAATAGAATTAGTCGTACGAATATAATTTATTTCCAAAGGCGGTAATAATTAAAAGCTGTAAAACTCTGAAGCTGTAAAACTCTGAAGCTGTGAAATTTGGGGTTTGTCGGATAATGTGCGTATGGCCCTCCATATGTTAGAGAGCTTCGTGCAACAATAGTTTATCACTTACCTCATACCAAGAGAACCCCGACACCTCTCTCGTGGAGTAAGTTAGAAAAGGCTACTCCAGATAAAAGTAGTATTGCTTTTCTTGAGGAATTTAACATCTGCATGACTTACAAATCTGACTTGACTTTATTAGGCTGAAAGGGGAACGCAGTGTTTCGCTATGCTGCCTAGGTCTAAAACTCACGAGTAACTGAGCTACCTATGAGATAGAGTATCAAAATCAATGTCTGGAAGTTGTAAGATAGACGTAGCAGTTGCACAATACTGCAGCACAGATCTTGGTGTCCCCTATGCGCAAACGCTGATAGTACTGACCCGGCTATTTGATAATGAAAGAGGTATAAGGACAAAACTGTCTGTAGAGGATAGCGGTGTGCATTCCGGAATACCTGGTCGATTGTTCGGTGGTATACCTCTTCACCGAAGGCTAGTGACGAGTAACGAATGAGGGAGGCTTGTATTAGACCGGTTATGACAAAGCCACGACGACTGCCAAGATATCGTCACTAAATTGACCCGATTACAATAGGCACCGTAGTATCTTCTTTAGTGATTCCCTTGGAGGATCGAAATTTCATCAACAATGAGCCTAATACTTTCATTAATATTAAAAAGAATATACCTCGAATTTACAACCTAGTTTAGGATTTTCCTGTAGTATGCACGTAGTCTTCAATGTTCATGAGTTAACTGGCTTCCGCAGTTCCTCATCTTCATGGTTGCAGAAGATATTGGCTACTATCTAATGTTACATCAAGTAGATTAATCATTCCTCCGAATTATCAATCGACACACCTCAATTGTCGGTGAAGCTATCTATCTTACTTGATACACATGATCATACTACTGACGTCCGATCCCTAATTACCCCAGACGATACAGGCATAATACGGCGCGCGGTAGCTGACAATGGTGGATATTTGCTTGATTTAGAGATGGTATATGTCTGCTGATGATCGGAGTTTAGGTGATGATCATATCTCTAGCTTCGGACATAAACGTCATCGTGAGTGGTTGATAATTAAAGTAGTGGAGGCGACCTTAATTATTTTGGGGCTTCCCTTCATCGGCTTGGTCAGCTGAAAAGTTGGGGAAAACACAACTGTCCGACGACCGACCCTCCGGACCCAAGAAATGAATATCTTGGATATTAGCATCTAGCACATTAAAATGTGATTGTACTAGACGGAGGAGACTCCAATCAGTCTGTCCGTGTCCTGTTATTATTTACGCCGAGTCTAATGGCCTAAAACGGCGCTATTAATTCGGCAGCGGGTCCGCCATTTGTAAGCCATCAACGTAGAGTAGGTATACAGATATACGCGCCGCTGAGAGAAGTGGTGTAGGTCGTCTTACTACACTCAGATATGGCCTAGTTTCTTAGAACAAGGTATATATCCAGTCGGACCCCGCGTTAAAGTTGAGGAGCTATACTCTATCAAACGTATCCATCATACTAGCAACCCGAAAACTGTGTGCATCTCACAATGGCGACCCCTATTGACCTCCACATCCCTAAGTCTACCTCAACCGTCAATGTTTCTATCATAGAGACCGGCACTTTCCTCAAGGGAATGCCCACTAGCATGTTCCTAGAGCCGGATATCCCAGGACATCAGTACCTCGCCGCACCTTGTTATTCTTTCCTGATCCAGCATCCTACCCAGAACCGAACCCTGGTGTTCGACCTCGGCATCAAGAAGGACTGGGAAAACTGGCCAGCACCAGTACACGAGGGCATCATAAAAACCCTCGGAGCCACGCCGTTCGTCCCGAAGGACGTCCGCGACGTCCTCGAGGAGCACGGTATCGATGCAAAGGCCGTAGAGAGCGTGATCTGGTCACACTCACACCTCGACCACATCGGCGACGTCTCGCGCTTCGAGCCCAACACAAAGCTCATCGTCGGCCCCGGGGCCAAAGCAGACGTCTTCCCCGGCTACCCAACTAATCCCCAAGCCGGGTTCCTCGAGTCCGAGGTCGCGGGGCGTGAGATAGAGGAGCTCGACTTCAACAACTCAGCCATCAAGATCGGCGGGTTTGCGGCCGTCGACTACTTCGGCGACGGCTCCTTCTACCTCCTCAATACGCCGGGGCACTGCGTTGGCCACATGTGCGGGTTCGCGCGCGTGACAACCGGCCCGGACAGCTTCATCCTAATGGGCGGGGACAGCGTGCACCACGGCGCCGAACTCCGGCCCCACCCCTGGCATCCGCTCCCGGACCAGATTCTGCCGAACCCGTTCGACCCGGCGTCGTCGGCGCCGTGCCCCGGCGGGGTGTTCGACAAGGTCTTGCCAAACGGCAGAGACGCCCCGTTCTACAGGCCGAGCCAGAAGCCCCACAGCGTCCACCACGATGTCGCTATAGCGGAGGAGTCCATTAGGGGACTTCAGGCAATGGATGCTCATGATAACGTCCTCGTGGTCATTGCGCATGACCCGTCGTTTTTAAATGTCGCTGACTTTTTCCCGAAGACTGCGAACGCGTTCGTGGAGAAGGGTTGGGTACAGAAGACGAGATGGGCTTGGTTAGCTGATTTCGCAAAGGTAGTCGGTCAGGACGAGAATATTCCTAGGAAGCTATTCGGAGACGCTCGTCCCATCAGCCAGGAGACGTCGTAGGATAGTAACGGAAGCAGTAAAATATTTTACGTCGAAGTCTGTAATAAATTAGAGTTACTTGTGAGAAGTCGCCAGAAGTTGGAATCTACCTAGGTATACAACCAGAACATAAATCACGAAAGATGATAGATTTACCAGTGCGCCAAAGGATTTGGTGTAACGGGTCAATTATTGGTCATTTCCTTAGGGTAGCTATCATCTAACGAAAGGCTACTAAGGCAGAAAATGTATTATGTAGCACTAGAATGCAACGTATGTAATATAAACCTCTATTATATCGAGTGGACGTACCGTTATACGCCAGAACTAGCGAATCTTACGTTAGCACCGGGAAATTATATTACACCTTACGGCTCGGTGTAAACATGTTTACAACTATTGCACGTAGCTTCTGTCGGCACTAGCCGGAAATCTAAGAAGCAAAATGGCAGCGACAGGGTTTAAATTACCGACTGTATTCGAGCGGGTAAGTTTCCTTCCTTTTCCTAGTGCTTGTAATCTCTTTTCCCAAACACGGTCTATGTGGCACCTCTATTTTACGTTCTCAAAGTTGAAGGTAGGATTCCCTGGTGTCGCTGTCTTGCCTTCAGTTTCGCCTTCGACCATAACGATTTCCACAGCCTCAAGCTTTGGAATTGTCTGCTTCAAACTTGGGACTATCTCCTTAAGTGTCTCAGCCTCGTCGAAAGGTAGACGACGTGCAAGTACGTCTGTTGCCCTCTCTCCTGAATCTATGCGTCTCTTTAAGAGCTGGACAAATGGCATTACCTTTTTCATGTCCTTCTTGTCGATCTGCTTTGTTAATTCCTTGACGTCGATGGCGCCAGTACTTTCATACTGTTGGGCTACCAGGTCAATACATTTATCCTGCCAGGCAGGGAAGGATGTTGCAACTGAAATTGTGAGGCGCTTAGGCTCTTTAGGATCGTAGCTAGTAGCCTTGCCTTTAGCGAGCTATAGAACCAAGTTAGCACAACATTTTTGTTGGAAATGAAGGGCATTATATCGTACCTTCTTGATTTGATTACCCTCTGCAGAGGTGATATGTGATGTGACCTAATCAATATTAGCAATGACTATAAATCAGTACCCGTGTCAACGTTTCCTTACAGTTCGCACGTAATTGAATACTGCCGATAGTGTGGCATCTTGTGGTGGTACATCAGGGTACAATGCATTGTGAACACTGTCGTTGTGCTTGAGTACATCGCGATACAAGTATTCGCTAAAATGAGGAGCTCTATTGCGTGTTAGAATGTGCCATTATTCACATAGCGAGGAACTTACATGGGAGTCAACAACAGAGCCTGTAGCTCGACATATCGCACCACAAGATCGTGATGCATCCCGATACCCACGGACTTGGTAATGTCCCGGTACCAGTCTCGAGCGGTGATCTAGTGCGTGTGTTAGTATCTTGGTGATAGGTCATCTCTTTGCGTACTCACAAAGTCATAGAAACCTGATTTTAGTGCAAGTTTGAATGAGGTATCATCGTAGAATGATTTCGTCTGTGAGACAAGGATATTCATCTCGTTCAAGAACAGTTTGTCGAAAAGACCAAATTCACCGGTCCTGAGGCTAGAGTCGTTGACGGCTTCTTGGCACCATTTTCTGAGCTCATATAGGCGAAGAATTGTCGCATTAGCGACCGACTCTTCAAGATTGGCATCTTCAATTCCATCACCGCCGTCCGCCAGTGAACTTTTTTAACGTCAGAAAGTTAGCATATTCTGTTCTGGGAGGGAATGCTGAACACTCACATCCGCGTAGCATCAGCTCCGTACTTCTTGACAGCGTCCCGAAGAGTCAAAAAGTTACCTGTACTATTTGTAATACTAGAGTCAATAAAGTCCACTTGTAGTAAAAGTTGATAATTAGGCTTTCGGAAGTTTGTAGGCGTATCAAGAGCAAAAAGCAGTTGTTAAGGCAATTTATAGTTCTCAGGCATCCTGAGGGGGATAAAAGACTCCAGAGAACTTACCTTTTCGACATCTTCTCGCCATTCAGCATGAGGTGCCCGTTCACTCTAATCCCAGCCGGCCAGTAAGGCTCGTCGAAGAGTGCCACATGGTGGTAGAGGCAGAACATTAGACTTTGGCGAAAATAGTTAGCATTGCTCCGTGGCTATTAAAACTTGGAAACGTAAAGAGCCCCTGAGACACATGTCTGGTTGGAAAGGTGGTTTCGTTGGCCGAAACAAACAAGAGCAAACTGGATTCAATCACTCACTGGTTATTGATTAAATCCTTGCCACTTATACGGCAGTCGAGTGGGTACCAGTACGCAAACTCTCGTCTCATCGCATCGAGATCGGAGCGAGGTATGTCGCTTTCAACAGTGTCTGCGATGTTGAAAACGTAGTCCCAGACTCCTTCAGTCATTTGAGAGGGAGAGATGGGTTTTGACGACATGCCGGGAACTTTGCCATAAATACTGCAATAATAGATTAGTGGCTGCATTTGCCGAGGATATGTCTGGGTTGTAATATAGGACCAAGCTCGCTTTGATTGATATTGGCCGAAACCGACGGGATCTTGGGTTACCTACTCCTTATGGAGAAAATGGCATACTGTGTAATACGCCATGTATATCGTAGAATCCTAGAAAGAAAAATGTGAGATAAAATTCATGGAATGGGTTGATTTAACTTACAGACAACGATTCAACTAGCTGTGTATGATCCCAAGGGAGTTTAGTGCCCTAGTTAGTATTAGCAGCTGTTATATAAAACCATCATTCATGCTAACCAATCCAAAAGATCGGGAGCAAGCCCATTGTGCCAGCCACCCTAGGGCCTGTTTCATCGCGTGTTTTCCCTCTGGAAAGAAGCAGTTGGTTCGGTCGGTTTCAATGGCGTTAATAGCATTCTCGTACCACTGCTGGTCGCCTCCATTTTCAGCAGACCCTAAAATTGTTAGTGTGTGAGCTCAAAAAATGAACCGGGCGGCCTACCGTAGTTAAAGTACCACTGGTCTAGGTACGCCTTCATGTGTGTTAGTCTAGTCATTGAGAGATTGTAGTTTAACATACCGCAACGCACTCATCGCCGGATCTCTATACAATTTAGAAATTAGCGAAAGGCCTTGATAGCTCGAATTGGGGTGGATGATCTGGGTAGATTCTTACGCTAATGACCTGGCCGTCCGGTTCACCGTAGTTGAAGGCCAGCCCCGAATCCATCAACAACTTTTTTACTAACGGTTTTGCGTCCTGCACAGACATTCCTTTGAATTCACCATACACCATAACGCCAGAATAGAATCCCTCTTTGTAGGCAATTTCCTTTGCCTCAGGTAGTTTCTGGTCTTTAGGGGAGTTGATTTTCATAGTCTCGTAAAGGTGCTTTGCGATCCTTGGAGAAGTTAGAAAGATGACAATAAGTAGGGATTCCGCCTGGGGGTGGTACGTACAAATTTGAAGTCGGCGTTTGAATGATAGGCAATATCTCTTCAATTACCCACTCTTTCTGAATCCCATAGAACTCTGGTTTCTTTTTGAGGTCCAATATAGTAGCATAGTCATCAGGACTATCAGAAGGAACACATGTAACCACTCCAGTACCTTTAGTTGGCTTTACAGTTCCCATAGGCAGGATCCTGATACCATTTTCATGAATTGAAAGTGGCGCATGAACAAGCGTTCCGACGACATCTGAACCTTTCAGACTCACAACTTGGTGGTATTCGCCCCACTGTGAAGAGATATCCTGGAAGGCCATCTATTGTATGTTAGTATCCCGACCTAGGTGATAAGATAGTGCTCGGTTGTGTTTCTTCAATATTGTCCCGTATCTGGGATTACCGAAGCGGATAAATTACTTACTGGAAACAAGTTAGCCTCTGACTCTATCAATGTTTTGTGAAACTCAAATCTTAGGGTACAGCCCGGGAATTGCTCTTATACGTACCATTTCTAGCGGAGCGTTCGCTACAGAAGAAGTATTCATCTTTGCTTCCCTCTCTTGGCATTCGGAAAATCCCATATTCAACTGTTGGACCCACGAAGCAACATGTCTAGACAGAAAGTGAGAGTCAGCGACAGCTATTTTATGAACAGGGACGATCGGAGATTTGGTAACGAAAAGAGGGGCTCAAAAGTATAAACAGTCTTTTGGTTGAACATTCGTTTCGGCGAAACTCAGAAGCATCAAAAGCTCTAATACTTACTTGACCGTACATGGTTTCCGGACGAAGCGTAGCGGGTATGAAGTATACATCTGCACCCGCAGGGACTTTGTCGCCGATAACTTTCTTCGCCGTTTCACACCACTCAAGGGTCTTAAGTTTCAAAGCAACATATTCCTGGACAGCGATACCCTCTCCGCTACTCCTGTCGTGGTCCAAACATGCCTGGCCATCCTTGGGTGAATAGACGGTAAAGCGTTTGCCGAATTTGATCTTCTTGAGGGCCTTAAGCCTGTTCATTTGCCATGTGACAAAAGAGTCGTAGAATGGATTTACGTCAGTCGTGACGAAAGATCGCCTCCAGTCGACTCTTGCGCCGAAGCTTCGAAGATCAGCTTCGCAAAGCTGTGGAAATACCTGTAACCAATGATACGGGTCGGCGAACTTGTGACATTCCTCGATAGGAATGCCGAGAGACAGCATGATCTATCCGCGTGTTAACCGGCGCCACCTAAGATGACCCGTAACTCAGAATACGGACCTCGTATTGATATTTAGCCTTGCCTGACTTGGCTGCAGCCTTGCTCTTGCTTCCACTGAATTTGGAAATATCGGTTTTGCTCGCAGTGGGTTTCGCTTCGAGGTACAGCTGCTCGAGCTCGGCGGACGGGGCGTTCTCGAAATTTTGGCCGAACATCTCAGTCTCGCGCTTCAATTTATCCGCAGCGGCCTTGATAGGCATCCCAGTGCAGTGCTCGAATACTATTAGAAAAAACCCGTTTCCAATATTGGAGAAAGACCTACATAACCTTGAGGAAATAGAGCCCTCTGGCCTTTCATGCGCGCGTATCCCGTCATAAATTCGACTCTGTAGACAGACGCAAAACGGTCAACATCCTGGACCATCCTGAAAACTAAAGCATGGGGCTTTTACGTACTTGCTGACGGTGAATGCATGTCCCGCATGGAGCGTTCCTACGACACGTTAAACCCGACCACCCAATGGCCTTCGCTGTTCCGATGTAGACGCACCATTCATGTACTTTTCCGAGGGAGACGTCAGTTATTACTGTAACAATGCGACAACCTGCGGCACCATAGTGATAGATAGGGTGGGGGAAATACGCTAGGAGTCGGGGTATAGAAGAAGCGAAGTGAGAGGAGGTTGGGTGCGTACTGGGTATGCCATTGTCGCGAAGAACTTGGGCGGCTTGGGCTCGCCAGGTGCCGGGGCGTCTTGCTGGAAGATCTTGGCATCGTCCCATTCCTTCTGGTACCGTAGCTCGTCGGCGATCAGGGTGTCGCGTTTGTCGGTCTGGCACAAGAAAATGTCTATTAGCTAGGCATGACTACTAACAACGCTGGTGGACGCGGGGGGAGGTGAGGAGGGCCTGTCTGTCGTACATTTTCCATCTTGGGAACGGCCTTGCTGGCCGCGGTTTGGTCTGTCGTCGCCATCTTGTCTCGAACTTGATGTGGGCAGATCTACAGACAAGAAAGGCGGCGGCAATTCGGGTCCAGCTGCTTGAGTCTAGATATCCCAAAATTCGGTCGAGTCGAACGAAGCAGTTGATGGTGACTCAAAAAAACCTGTGACTCTTGAAGCGGGATGGTGGGGGGTGGGGCAATAACGTCTAAGTACCTAAGTAGAGGTACCTGCGTGCAGCATACAGCATACAGCAACGTCCGACTCATCGCGCTAGTGGCGGGGTAAATACCTACATGGTCTGGGTGTAGGAAGTACCTACATAAGTACCTACCTAATGTACTTAAATGCCATTTGTGGCTTGGGTAGGGAACCTCCCACCAACTCCAAGCCACACATCTAATTGCAAGGTACTAACGTTCATAGTATTGACCTTTACTATTGCGCTTAGAATCTACTTGTCAAAAGGTGCTTCTAAATACGAGTTGGCGCATGCATATGGATCTCCCCACGCATTCCACTAACTACCTGGAAAATGATACTAATATTAGGATGCGTCGGAGTGTGAGCGGGAGTGTGGAAGAAAGAGTGGATTATACGTACTCCATAGACCTCACAGCCAAACCGGACAAGACATCAAGAAAACTAGATACTAGTAGAAGCTTGGAGATGAGTAAACCATTATTCCATGATAAACCGTTCTTCTATGTATATTTGGGGCATTTTACATTTTATTATATATATTATCTTACAACACAGCGAACTCTGTGACACATGTTCCAAAATGAAGCTCTTACGTAGGATTCACTATTAAGGAACGGGATATATATCATAATTGGAAAGCCTTTAATATTACTTTCTTTACCCATGGTCCTAATCCATGTGCCCTATACTTGAGAGACTGCTACTATCTTCTATCGAGCGTGTTCTAGCCACCCGAGCCGTGGTTTTCATCATCTATCCTTTTTGGTGATCTAACATAGGGCTATTGTATAGACCTTAGGTTGATGTTACTAAAACAACCACGTCTACCCTACTCTACAGGCAGTATCCCTCCTGCTATAGGAGCATCGAATCCTTCTTTGCCTTTGGCCTAGAGTACTATTACTACCCTGGTTTCTGCCTCCGCAGGTGTGTGGATTGGCGTGTAACATGACATGTTCCTTACTAATGACTCTTCTGCCCTGGACTATAATTGGCTTTTCAATTTCGATTACGTAGCATCTGGTTTGGCTCGATAATTGCTGCGCACTTGGCTGTCTCGGGTGGTGATGGTAGAGTGTTACGTCGCACAACCTCGGCTCTACAAGGAGCTCGCCCTCAGGTGGAGGTAATTCCATATTTCTCAATAATATGATTGCTTTGGTGAAAGAGCTCAGGGTCAACTATTTATATCAGCAATAGTCACGAGTACCCACTAGTTCTAAGCCTACAAATATCCTGTAGACTAGTTGCTGAAGTGTGTTAACGATAATGGGGCTAGTAGACTGCCGCCATAGATCTTCTTGGTCGGTGTATGATTAAATAAAGAAGTGAAGTGAGGGTCACTAGTGGAAGCACTTAGAGTCATCGATAATTATACACCTTAGAAGACCAGGGAACATATTAATAACCCCATTTGCTTTCCCAGGACCAAACTACTGTACCCATCCTTTCATCCCTAGATACAAATTCGTATCACCTTAATTGGGTCGTCAATATCCATTTGGCCTTTCTCTATCCCTAGTCAAGGCTATTCACCATAGCAATCGAAGAGTCGAACAATAATATGGCGATACGGTATGCGCAAATATCAATCAGAACTGACAAGCAACACCGCCTCCGGATACTTTATTATGTAAAAGCTCATTGCCCCAGGACTCCGTTCTCTATCCTACGTGCCATAGATGGGCTAAAAGCGGAAACCATTTAGCGCTGAAATGAATCGAACCTAAACGCTAATAACTATCCGGTAAGTGCCATATGGATATATCTCAAATGTTTACTATGCATAATATAATACAGCCAAACTGCTACGACTACCACTGGTCGGTCATGTATACAACACACTCCCTTCGTCTAACATAGCGGTAAACAGGGTAACTAATATGTCGGGATGATGACGCGTAGAGACATCCCTATATTAGTCACAAGGGGTGGGAGCATAGGTTGGAGAGATTTAAATACCTAAAAATGTCTGGCGGCTTTGCGTTTACTAGCGTTATACAGAATTATAATGTCAGACCAAAGCTAGCATAGGCGGCGCCAAAGAGTCCGTAGCTCCTGTCTACAATATGAATAGCTTGACTCCAAACCGCCAACGTTATAAGTACTAAGAGATCAAGTGTTGTAGGTGGTTTAGCACTCACTCCAGATTGTCATTTTAAAGCTGGGGTCATTAGGCGATCGTAAATTGAATACGTTCCGGGCCCCCATCCAAAAGAAATCTAACAATCGACCAAATCCTCAAGTTTCCGAGTAATTTCTTTTATGAATCCCCTATATCCTTAAGCTATTCGTGTGAAAGAGCACTCGGTAGCTCATATTATCAATCTTGATTTATTAGCATATCTGTGTCTCTATAGACATGTTATACATAACTCATGTTGTTCCCACGACCAAACAGAAATCAAAAGAGTCCTAAAACAAGCTTCTCCTACTACGGCGGCGCCAACCGTGTTCACTCTCCAACTCAGCGGGCGGAGTCTGTGTGGATGATCCGTACAGCTCATGGGCCGCCGATTCACCCTGGACCTCTGTGAAAATAGTTCTGGGGACACCCAGCTCGCTCATGGTCGGTGACTTTTGCTGCTTCTGCTGCTGCTGTTCTTGTTGTTGCCCAGAACCCTTCATTTTACGTATGAGCCACCAGAGCCCTAATGCCAAGAGTAAAAGAAAAACAACACCGCCGACAGTCCCACCCGCGATCGCGCCAACGTTGACGGAACTTTTACCACCGGAAGTTCCAGCAGAGCCACTAGTGTTTGGTGGCGTGTAAGGCGCGGTTTGGTTTATGGTCCCTGTGAAAAGCTGCGCGACATGTGTACTACTCCATCCCGATTCAGGCCTCAGCATCGTAGCGCCCCCGTCAGGCCCGCCGCCGATGGTGTTCGATATCAATGTATTGACTTGGTATGGGGGCTTGTTACGGTCGAAAATACTGCCCCAGGCGATGTCGGTAAGGTCGAGGATGGCCACGCCCATGTACTACAGCATTGGTTGTTAGCAACTATCTTGTATGTTCGGCGAGCGAGAGAGGCAAACGTATGTCTTAAGGGCAGGAATCTCTCAAAGAGGCCCCGTTGAGGAGTAATTGCTCCTACTTATAGCTGAGGCAGCCTAGAATGACAGAAAGAATACGGAAAGCAGCATACCTCCCAATCGCAATTAGTTGGATAGTTGTCGCTATTGGTGCCACCAACTGTGAGCATCTGGCGCTGCCCAACTACATGGCAAGTGTGGCCCCAGCGGGGAGATTCGCCTTCGAAGACCTGTATCATAGAAAGCATCAGTTACTTCATTATTCTCTCTTCCAAATTGGGTACTATTTATACTAGGTTAAATCGACGCATGCTTACCCTAGTCCAGGTGAAGGATGGGATGCTGAGCACCCATATGTCGTCAAATTCCCGTTGTTTTATAGGATCCCACCCTGCCGGAAGTTGGTCAGAATTAGATCAACGCGTGGCTTCAAAAGGTCGCTCACCCCCGTATAGATAAATGTTGAAGCTCGACTTGTCTGGGGCCGAGACGACGATGGTGCAGAAATCAACGCGTGGCTCAGGGGTTTCACCATCACACATCTGAGGCCACCAGCCGTTGTTGGAAGTAGTCGAGTCGGAGCTCAAGGTAGAACTGACATCGTATACGTATAGCGTGTTCATAAGGACTAAGTCCCTGTTTAGCTTTATTCATACTATGTTAAAGAGACTAGATGCTAGGGGCGTGACAGACCTGGTTGGAGCGAATCTCCATTTCCTGTCGCTCCACCGAGAGATACAAGTACGCCACTACTTCCAATGTCCGCGATGTATACCATACCTCCACGAGTCCTTGGGATGCCATTAGTGATGACATCGGTTGATCTATTCGCTGCCTTCAGATAGTAAGTTAGTGATATTCACTATCGCCAGGGTGCGATGATAATGTTACCGTATGGTGCTGCAAGTCTAGCACGACCATCCCTTCTAAGTTGGTCTCTGATATATTGGCACTCCGCGTAGCGATTGAGGACAGGTTATTTTCCAATCCATTCATATAGAAAGCTTGGCTTCGATCGGGGATCTCAGCCCAGAAACCCCAGCTCGGTCTCTCAGGGGCGGTGAGCGATACATCGTATTGCGTCCATCCAAAGGTCTGAGTATTGAGACCCCATCTAAAGCATAATAGTCAGAATCATAGCGCAACATCAAGGAAGCTTCGGTAGTGAGTAGCGTACAAAGCATACTGACTCGTTATAGGTCCTACCCAATCGACGAACGAGGTGTTAATGCCGGATGCGACACCCCCATAGAGGTAGATTTGGGGATCGTCTGGGCTCCCTTGAAACAGAACGCCAGATTGGACTACTGGAATAGTGTTCGATGTACCAATCGCCGATGTCTTTTCGACGAATTTTTCACTGATGTTGGTTTTCCAATCCCATGAAACGCTTAAGTCAACGGTGATGACGTAGTTGTCTGATAAGTTAGTCTTTATCGAATCGAATGGGAATAGAATGATCCGCACATACTCGTGCCGACTGTGACAGGGCCGGTATAGTTCAGTCCGTCGTTGTGGGATTTGGGCTAAACGATATAGGGTCAGCGGGCACCCAGGAGGCTATAGAGGGCTGGGCATATTCAACAGACGTTATCGTATGGCTGTCTTTCAGAGTATGTGGCAATGCCCCCATCGATGAATAGAACATCATTTTTCACTTGGCTCTGATGGTACCATCGGCTGCAATTACTCCTCAAGTCAGCCCAAGTTGTAATGAAAAAGCCAATATCCTCCGAGATGCATTAAGCATGGACATGCTAGACTCATTTCTCTTGTTTAACTTGCCTGCAAAGGTTGTTTATAGGGTCCATGGCTATCACGCGACCTTCTAATGACGAAAAAGCGCTCGAAAAGATGGAGGTAATGCCATTATGATTGTAGCCGGCTACAAAGGCAAGAAGATGAAAAGTAACCTAGGTAGGCTATCTACACCTAAGAGTAAGAAGCGCCTAAATGCTATATGTGACTTAGGACTGCAGAATCTTTACCTCCACGCTATAAACAGATTACCTACGTGGTGTGTTACATTTATCGACACCCAGTCAGAGCCATGCATTTCCGGCAGTTATGGACCCCAACAATAGTTATAGCTACGTTAGTTATACCAAGTAGTCATAGGGAGCTTCTGATCTCTTAAGTTATTTCATTCTTGCCTACTGGCTTTGCCTTAGTGGAACCACCAGCCTACTATACCACATGGTAGTTCATCGGCTCAAGGTGGACACCTCAAAGTCGGGGCACCAACCGGAACGGGCCCGGTAAGACAGAGCATTGCTTTTCCCTCTTCACAGAAAGGGTCACAGAGAGCTTTCGGCCGCCATCGGACCTCGGACTGCGAAGCTTAATAGCCTACTCTAAATTGACCGACCAATCCTATGAATCGAGACCATAGATCGGCACGGAGGTTTTCCGCCTCTAGGCGCTCCTATATACCCGGTTAGTTACACCAGGACCCGTGAGTGCATCATGTCAGAAATAAGCGATGCCAATGGCGGTGGTTTAAATAGATTAATTGATGACTTCTAGTGGAGTCATTGAAAAATACCCCTTTGTTAAGCGAGTCAAGCGAGTCAATAAACTGGTTCAATTAGTGATCTCTGTATTGATCGTGTTTATCTATGTAAACCAGGTTTCCTATGTACATACACGTGAACTCTCCGTAACAACCTTCGTCAAGCTCTGAACTCCGGATTATATCTAGAAATCGGTCCGCTACCTTTCTCTAATTCATTTTATGTATGGGAATTATGCTGCCAAGATCACTAACGAAGCTCCCGGCTTGATGGTACCTAGCCACTTCGAGCTGCGTACCTTATAAATACTTATGCATCTCTGCTCCGCACGAATAATGCTGTATCATGGAAGCGTCCCTGTCTCCCCGCCTTCATGTGGCGGTGTTGGCGACTTACGTCAAAAGGGGTAGCTATTGCAGGTTCATAACTACATCTCAGCTCCCTCGGCCTTCTAAAAATACCACTATTAATACCTAATTCTTACGATGCAGGGGTAAGCTATGCTCAAGCAGCCACATGTCAATATATTGGCCGTGGAGGCCGGCCTTCCCGTAAATACTAATACCTGGTCGTGAGATGTCTTGCTGCCATCTCCAGCCATCTCAATTTGTGCGCTTTGGATATGTCGCTTGAAATTATATCCAAGGTGATCTCGCAGGGTCATCTTCTGGCTACGCATAGCTGGGAGTTTGGTGCGTTCTCCGAGGCGCTTCTGGAGTGGTACAACCCGGACCTGTCTGTCTTCGGCCCGTCTCCCTTCCCACATGGCAAGGTCCCCGTCGTGCAGGTTGACCAGGTCGAGTCACTTTCGTACGCTCAGCCGCACATCTGGACTAATTCGACAACTCTTGTAGACGGCGATGGTGCGCAAAACACCCCAAGTCACTAAGCCGCAACTCAGGGATCCAGTTGAACTAACAATTTCCCGTAACTTCACTAGGCGCTGCAGGAGACCCGGCATCCCTAGCCGTTTCCGCCATTCTCATCGGCCAAACCCAACCGCCGTTCCTCGCGGCAGCCGACCGCCAAATCCAACATCTCCTTACCGCCGTGCCACGCTGGCCCAATGGTGCCATCAGCCACCGCGAAGACCACGCCGAGCTCTGGGCCGATTTCGTATATATGGCCCCTCCCGCACTTGCGTACTGGGCCATCCAAGACGCGAACAAAACTCTGCTAAACGTCGCTATCGAGCAATGTCTCCTATACCGTGATGTCCTAGTAGTACCTCGCGGCGCAGACGCGGCAGGGCTCTGGCATCACATCATTGGGCCCCAAAGCCAGGACCTGGGGATCTGGAGCACGGGGAATGCGTGGGCTGCCGCGGGTATGGCGCGAGTTTTGGCGACGGCAAAGAGATCGCGTTGGGCAAGCGTGCTCGCGTCCGATTTGGATCATTTGACGGCTGCGATACGGGATATCCTAGATGCGGCCATTGCGATCGACAAGGCGGAGCCTGATGAGCCCCTGTTGCGGAATTACCTCAACGACACAAGTTGGTTCGGGGAGTTGAGCGGCACAACGCTACTGGCGGCGACGACGTATCGCATGGCGAAGCTGGCGCCAGGTACCTTTGGGGACAAGTACGTGGCATGGGCAAAGGGGAAGAGAAAGGAGGTAGTGGAGAGGATTAACAACGATGGATTGTTAAGTCCGGTGATTAATCCGTTGGATTGGGGTGACAGGACACCTGGAACGGCGAGCCCCGAGGCACAGAGTTTCGCGGTGCTTCTATTTGCTGCTTACCGGGATTTCTATGGTAAGTCTTAAGGCTTAGATTATAGTATACGATATAAACAATAGAAACAGAGATGCAACCTGGAATCTTCGCAAAGCCTAAATAGTAGCACAAATAAAATTGCTAAGCGCTCGACACGACTTTTACCGGCGCCTAGCACAAGTACGTTTCATGACTAGGTAAGTATATAGACATTTATTTTAGATAGACAGATACCTCAGTTACAAACCCAGTTTTCAGCCAGACTTCGATCACCCTGCACGAACCTCGCTACGGTTGGCCACGGGCAAAGCGTCCTCTGGCTCTCAACAATAGGTGCTGTCTCATTCATAAACTTGGTAGCAATAAGCTCATTCGGTGGCACGCCTTCTTCTACCCACTCCACAAGCGCCAAAATAGAATCATGTTTCGCATCCATGTAGCCAGGAACGGAGTGCGTAACATTGCTGACACCACTCAATCTGCCAGCTATACCTGCAATCTGCGATGCCGCTGCTATGTACCAAGGGGTGCTTGGCTGGGTTGGTGCACTAGACACGCAATGATTCATTCCTGGAATGAGGAATAGTCGTAAAAATGACAGCAGTTCTTCTTCTTGAAGATTCATAGCTGAGAGAGTGCGCTTGATATATTCGATGCTTGAGCCCGCCGGGATTAACGAGTCGGCATAGCCATGGTACATGATAATCTTTCCTCCGCTCTCTTTAAACGCCGAAATATCGAAGTCTTGAGCCGTCGCACGACCTGGGTCGCTTTGTACTGCCGCAAAATAGTCCTTGTCTGTGTAAGATGTAAAGTTGTATAAGGTGTCGTTATAGATGAAATTTTGAAAGTATCCGTATCCGATTGAGTTGGCTCCAGAGGCGAGTATGGAGGGATCGTTTCCGAATGGCAGGCCTTCAAACACGATGGTATCGTTGATCATATAAGGAGAAAACATCTTCTCCAGCGTTGCGAGCTGATGTTTGGTCACGCAAGTATTTTGATTTGCTGAAGGCGAAGAGCAGAGCAATGCAGTGTAGTCTATTTTACAATTAGCGGGATCTTGGATGATAGAGTCAGTGACGCCATCTTGGCTATCACAAATATCTGTCATTTCCGCCGCGAGTGAACTGAATAGACTTGGAGAGATGTAGTACGGGGACTCTGGAGGGTAGTTCTGGAGTGGCACCCAAGTGGACCATGACTGAAGATGTGTAGTCTGCCAGGCGGCATCACCGACCAACACACCGTCAAAATCATGAGGATAAAGTTGAAGTAATCGCAGGCCCTGTCGACCACCAGTGGCGCACCCAGTGTAGTATGAGTATTCGACGGGTGTCGCAGCAGTCTTATTATCAGTATAGTAAGCGGGAACAATCTGCTTAGCCAACTCCACCGAACCATGAAGGGCGCGATAACTCCAGTCGATAATACTTTCCGGGTTATTCAGTGCCCATGAACTGTCTTCAATATCCGAAAGATGGCCGGTATCAGTCGACACAGCCACGAACCCATAATGAGTATATTCGCCCATATCAGGATACTACTGATTTTCAGCTGTTTTCCTTTAATTCACAGGTTGGTGATGCTTACATTGATTCCTCCCCCAAAGCCACCATTCCCGGTGGTCATGAGTCGACCGTTCCAGTGCGACTTATCCGGGAAAAGAATTCCCGTATTATATGAACTTTTGTCGGATGACCTCACGTTGAACTTAGCAGCGCATAGGCCTGGCAAGTTTGTTGCATTCATAGGATATTCTGGACTGGGGTCGAATGAAGATCCACCCGCGGTAATGCTTCTTGCGTATATTACAGTAGTTTTTGGAATGCCTAGAGCTTTCAGGGCTGACTCAAAACTAGCAACATTGCACCCACGATCTAAGCCATAAGCTGTAATGAAATGAAACACTATAAGTAGGGTACTAAGGCGCCATCGTAATCCCATGATGCACATATTAAGCTGGTATCAAAGCCAAGAAATTCAATACTATGCTTGTATATAAGAGATGGAATTCAATTCAGTATTGAAAAGAGCAAACAGCTTACGGTTCGAACCAAAAGACAGAATGAGACTGGTAGCAAGTTAGTTGCTCAATCTCACGGCGAGAAGTCGAAATAAAGCCTCTATACTATGATTACTTTAGGAACTTCCCCACCAACATACTAACCGCATCCTTACTAGATACCTAACACTATGGTTAGAAAAGGAATAAGCGGTCCACAAGTAGATCATGGGCTGAGTAAGTTTCCTTGATAACCTGAGTTCCAACTATCTTCCCAGCCCCAGGGTATTTTCAAGTATTAAACAGTGGCCTCTGTCATCGGTCCAGACTAAAACATCCTATGAGTTACACACTCTCTAAGTTGTGTAATTCTCTTTATATTTTCAAATACGTTGAGACAATATTTGGCTTTTAAATAATTCTTTTCCAATATTCCTTTAGTTTACACATAATTGGTGTCACAATCTAGACTAGGACCCGGGCTACCCGTGGCCACACACATCTGCCCCCGAAGGTACCAGACAAAGAGGCTTTTTATATATAGATATTGCTTGCCTACACAGCGTAAAGTTCATCCATTACTGTTCGCGTCGTAATGGCTAAGCATACGAGGACACAGACTCGAAATGGGTAATTGGACATGGTAAGAAGTACTACATTCCCAAGGAGCCGTGTGGCAGATGTCGGCAAGGAGCTTGGAATCCTGGGAATACATATATAAGCAGTGTACACTATGCTATGGCCAGAGATGCTCTTAAGAGAGTAAGTAGACGGGAAATAGATGTGTAAGATCTAGTCGACGACCTAGAGCAATACATATAGAGGGTTATGACGAGAAAGGTGTAGTCCCATGATCAAATCCCAATAGATTGCTAGCATTTTGTCACGGAACAGAAGTGCAGCTCTAAACCACAACACTATCAAAAGATAGAACGTTATAAGGTCGAGCAAATCTAACCGTCTGTACCTTGGCCAGTACTGTAACACATTACAACAAACCGCTCACCAAGTAGATTCAGTAGTGAAGTTAGTATGCAGCGGATGTATAAATAAGACCAGACTTTGAGTGCGTTATTGCACATTAATATTATGAGTAGAACTCACTAGGAGGGAAACCGTAGATGTAAGACGCAGCCAAGCAACACAATATACTTACTTGGTACAAAGAAATCTCCACAAGATCCTCATGGGAGAAAAAAAAAAACCTTTGCTAGCCATGCTATATGGAATGAGGAATGAAAAAAGAATTTTGAAGCTAGCCCGAATTGAACAAATAATCTTCAGCACTGGAATCCAACACTACTGTGTATTGTTATGCCACAGCTCCTTCTTTGGATTTGATTGGCTCCACAGGTTGCGAATCAAGCAAGTATGTATAAATAAACCCTTAATTAAGAAAAAGGAAAGTAGGACAAAAAAAACGAAATCAACAGTGTTGATGACAGATTGACGGCTAGGAATTGAACCTGACCCGATTTGAACGGATGACCTTCTGGAGGCAGAGGTAGTAACCCTAACGAGTTAGATTTACTGGAATCAGATGCTCTACCGCTGAGCTACAGGTCCGCCAATCCGTGCGAATTTGTTGAAACTTGATTCGTTCTAAGATATTATAAACACCATGCAAGGTGGGGCACCAAAATTTAGCGTAAGCTTTCCCCACAAGTTACTTAGGTAGCGCAAAGTAGCAAGGATTATCGCTACTTCTTTTCTTTATGCCTCATCCACAGAATCTAGTCTTCATTGATCACCAAGCGTGATAGCTCGGTCATTTTGCTCACGCAAAGGAATTAGTTGTTATTAGTTCAGACATTATCACACAGCATACGTAATAGGTTACTAGACCACACTCCTCTTAGAAAAGGCGTTCAGAACCGGCAGAACCGGTGGGATCTACGCATCGCCACACCAACTCAGCAGAGCACACCGTAGGGTGTTCAACATTGCGATGTCCTCCGTATATAGCCGTTAGCCGAGGAACAGTGACAGCTGAACTATAGGACTTGTATACCTCTTCTAGATAGACTAGACCTTCCTCGTTTACGATTCAACGGCAATTTATAATCATAGTTGACCACTAATACCATTGAGTACCGAGAGATAGTATTACTGAGTGTGGTATGCTGTCCCACAGTTAAAATCTGACTAGCAAAGGCGTACACCATATTGTGATGTTTAGGCATCAGCGCAAGCATATCCCCCGCACGTATGTACACTTCTGTCTGCTGCAACCCCTGTCAGCACACATTTATATGCTAAGCCTCTTTCTTGCGTTCTAACTATTTATTAAGGTGGTATCATGCACAGCATGTGTGCTGCCTAGTTTGAGGCACTCATTGCGCCCATGATGGGCCAGCTCCGCAGTATCGTAGGTACGTAAGCTATTATACCAGACGTGTGGCAATGGCTTACGTAACAGGCCTTGGAATAGGTCGATTTATATATTCGTAATAATTCTCTAGGGGTCTAAAGGAGGCCTTGTAACCGTCAGATTTTAAGCTTGTTGGTCGCTTACTAGTAGATTCTTGTTAGGCTTCCTTGCAGGTCCTTATGGCCTGCCCTCGCCAATCACTCCCAAAGTGAGGCTGCGTATGTCTATCTATTCCTAAGCGGCACTGTTGGCCGTCTTGGCCGTGTGGCAAGACGCATTATAGCCAGCTCCATTTCCTCCGCCTCAATAGAAGGCTTGAATATAACTAATTACTTTCCTTCGCTACAAAATCTAGTTTCGTCACTTTGATTGCTTCACTTATTCTCAGGGACCAACCATAGGGGTGCAATAAGACTTTATTGACACGCGAGGGCTCTGAAAACCTTCAGGGCTATCTTCAGGTTATATACACATCTGAAGCCTGTCAGAGCCTCCTCCAGGACCTTCTTGTCTCACTAGACGGTGTCACTCCCTACCAGGTGGTGCGCCTGCTAACCTAACACTTATTTCATCTCTTCTATTATTATTCTGCAACTACGCCCCGTCTGGTTACCCGTTCTTCGGAAGTCCCTGATAATACCACACTGCTCCTATTTTGGCCTAGATTTCGATTTTCGTTATGGATACAATCTTCCGAGACAGCGATGATGATTCCGGAAGAGAACCACAGAATGAAAATTTTGCATACAGCAGCGGACGGTTAGACAGCAATGAAATTAGAGTCTTAGTACTACTGCCAAATCTTGATCCTCAAGCCGCGATACAATGCCGCCTATTCCGATACAGTCTTGAGTCGATGAATTCATACGGCTTGCAAACACACCCCTTCATGGCCCTGTCTTACGTGTGGGGTGACACGGAGCCGAAGAAAACGGTGTTTATTTACGGCAAACCGAAAATAGTCACGCCGAACCTTCATGATGCCCTACTACAGCTACGAAATCCGGTGTTACCGATACTTATTTGGGTTGACGCTATTTGCATTAATCAAGAAGATATTCAGGAACGATCTCAGCAAGTCAGGAATATGTCTGAAATATACTCAAAAGTCGCCCGCGTGATCTGCTGGCTAGGTAAAACCCACGATACGACGGAGGTAGCAGGCGATGTACCCGCTGCACGAGGCCTCGGTAACTTAGAAGGCTTCCTTCAGGCGAAAGACGCGGATGGAAACCCTCGGACATTGTCTGGCAAACAGTTTGGAGAGATCAATCACTACTTATTCGCGTTATGCTCGCTGCCTTTTTGGTATCGTATATGGATAACCCAGGAAGTCGTCTTGAGTCGAAAAGCTCTATTCCTGTGGGGTGATGTTATAATCGACCTTGCGACATTTCAGAAGTTACTCAAGTATAAAGATCGATTGATGCCTGTGAACTGGTACTGGTCTTTCTCGGTCACAAGGTCCGCGATAATGTACGCAAACTTCAAACAGCCCCTGGAAATGCGCTCGCGCTCCCTGACCCTCCAAGAGGCACTTCTGGCTACAAGAAACCGGTCGGCAACCGACCCACGTGATTACGTATATGGGGTGCTTGGTTTAGCTCAACTTGGAACCACATCTATCATCACAGATTACACGAAGTCGACCAAGACGGTCTATCTGGAAGCCTTCAAGGCCATTCTTCAACAGGAATTGAATCTTGACTCTCTGAGCGTGTGTGGTCGTGGCTGGAGGCAAACCTACAAGACGGAAGGAGCAAAAAGTGAAGAAAACTGGCCTACCTGGCTTCCAGATTGGTCCCATGAGTCGCTCAAAGTTTCGCTTTCTGAGGAGATGTTAGACGGAAATTTCGGCATTGGGGATCGATTCAAATCGGTGCTTTTAGACTGTCAAGAGTACGACCCCATTGAATTCTCTGCCAGTGGTGATTTGGAAAAGTCAGTCCACATTTTGTCAGGTGACGAGCAACTTAGAGTCCGCGGGATTGATTTCGACAGTGTGGAAATTGAACTTAATGCATCGGATGAAAATGATTGGTCTGAAGAGGTCAAATCTCTATGGGATAGGGGCTCTCTACGCAATACCTTCCATGATCTGCACGCACTCAGGTACGCATGCATGAGAACAAAGAGATATGGCCATCGCAATAGTACCTCCACGGGACCCGATGATAACAGAACAGTACCATCATTTGCCGACGACGAGTATGTTCTCAAAGAAACAGTTTCGCCGACGAATACTTCAGTCCAAAGCTCGTTTGAGCCATTTGACGAAATAGAGAGATATCAGTCAGATCTAGACACCAGACGTGGTATAACCCATACAGATAGGTTTCTACTTGGCAGATGCAAGAGCTCCTACTTTATTACCCGCAGAGGCTATGTAGGGAGAGCCCCAATGCCTATTAAAGTGGGAGATAAAATATGCATCTTCTGGGGGGCCAAAGTGCCATTTCTTTTACGTCAACAACCGTTTTCTGAGTCTTTTACCGTCGTAGGAGAAGCATGTAAGTTAATTCTGCAACATCTATGTACTGGTGGTACTTTGTAAGTGATACAAGTGGCTAATCAGGGTGTTTTTAGATATTCACGGTATCATGAAAGGGGCCGCTATGGCTTCCATGAAGGATGAATCCAAAGATTTCATTTTAGTATGAAGAAATCTTACGGGGACATCTAGAAACTCTACATCTTTCAGCACAAGCATAACAGCATGATGCATTCCTTCAAAAACAGTGAATGGGCCCTGTCGCGAAGACAGGTGCTATATCAACAGTAATCCTAACGATCCCCCTCTTATTCTCCCAGATAAGAACGATGTATCTTTAACCATATGGCATGGCATTTGCCTTGAATTTTCTTTACCTTAATCTCACTATTATATGATTGTGTTAGCACCTATGCCTGTGGGGGTGTGGTAGCTTACTTATGTAGCTGGGGAAAAATAGACCGTATAGCCCGAATTTACAACATCCAAAAGACCAAAAACTACCTAGGTAGGTAGTTAAAGCTTAAAACAACTTGTTTCAGCAATATAAATCTTATATATCTACACTCAACGACTTCATGATCGGCTATTTAAGTAATACAGGACAACCCTCGACACTTGCATGCCAAGGCCTCGCCATTGAAATAATAAGCACTAATCTTGTGATGCCCATCCTGACCTCCCAATCCTCTTATACAACTATACTTTCTCATGTCAACCACCACTTTCCAGCAAGAGGAGATTAACATACTAATTAATGGCGGAACGAATACTCGTTACGCTACCAATTCAACAATATCAATACCAGCCACTCCACCCTTCGGCTCAAACTCGCATCATCGTGCTTGAACACTCTCGAGATCCCTCTGCGCCGCTAGTCTGTAAGATTGAGGAGCTCAATATAGAGGCTGATGAAGGATTCCAAGCGCTGTCATACACGTGGGGCGAGCCCAACTTTACAGAGAGGCTGGTCGTTGATAACACCTCTTTTCTACGTATAACACCAAACCTACGAGACGCTCTTCGCCGCTTTCGCAAGCCTTTCAGTTCACGCCGTCTGTGGGTTGACGCTGTATGCATTAATCAACAAGATGAAGAGGAGAAAAAGAAGCAGATCCCATTCATGGATGTGATCTACCGGGGTGCGTCCTCCGTACTAGTCTGGCTTGGGAATTACCCTACACAAGCAGCGTGCCTAGCGAGCATCAAGGCTTACCCGCGTCTCTTCGGCAAGGAACGCGCCCCGGGCAGCCGAGAGGGGCGACAGGAGCACTCCGAGCTCATCATGTCGATCGCTTCCTTGGTCCAACTCCCGTGGTTTAGTCGGCGCTGGATCGTGCAGGAGGCAGTTCTCAACCCGGATGTATTGCTGTGCTGTTGCGACGAGGAGCTATCCTGGGTGCGACTAGCAAATTGCCTGGGGATGATCAGTAATCCACCCCCAGACATGAAACAATTGAACACGTTGTTGTCTATGGCAAGCCTTTGGAAGCGATGGGTGTTTGATGGTGGCCTGGGAGGAAACGGTGGCATATTCGATCTCCTCGAGGCGTTCGACCATTTCCAGTGCTTTGACCCGAGAGATCGACTATTTGCACTAGGCGGGCTTGCGACAGACATCAGCATGGGCCCCAAACCATCACCCGGGCTTCTACCACTGCCTGTAGACTACACGATTGCCACAGAGTCACTGTACACCACGTTCGGCAAAGACGTAATCGAGTTCACCAGTGAGCCCATGAAGTATGATATGCTAAGATCTAGCTTAGCTCGGTGCGGCGACGGGCAAAACGGCTTAGCTTCTTGGGTCCCGGACTGGCGACTACCTGCTGCTAGAAAGCCCTTCTTCCGTTATGTAGTTTACAACTCCTTGTTGCAAATGGAGTATACGTCATCCCAGCTCCTATTACAGGGCCAATGTGTTGGAGAGCTAGGCACCAAAGTATCAGCAATATTTGGTTGGACATATATCCGAGCACCGGCTTGCGAGCTTTTGCAAAGTTCCTCGAAGAATGCGCTCTCAGCACCGGCCTCCAGCCCTCCGGTGACCTAGTGTTTTCTATGATCTCCTGGGTCATGTCTTCTAACCGTCTTGAATTATCAGGTAACGGCCAACTTCCCTACCTTTTGCTAGATATTGGAAATGTCTTGAAAGGAAGACGAGTATTTCATTGGTCAGATCCTACCGACCAGTTGCCTCGTCTCGGAATTGGGCCGGATCATATACAAATAGGGGACGAGATGATAGCAGCCAAGCGGCCGTCTTCCGATAATTATTCATTCCAGGTCGTACTTATCGTACGAGACGCGATGGGAGACGCCGCTAAACTAGTTGGTGATGCTATAGTGGTGCTCTCTTTGACAGATGCCCTTTTCTGGTTTCCATCGCCCATAAGGAAGATGCTTCTAAGCTAATATTAAGATCCTTAGAGAATACATGCAGATATTCCCTTCCACATGACCCTATACATATTTTCTTAGTCTATAAAGAGTAATAAATCCTCTACTCACATACATCTCAACCGATAGCATAGTCATCCAGCAAATACCGTATAAAATAGTTTCTAAGTGATATTGAAAAAAAAAAAAAAAAACCCTCCATCTGATATGCGTGTGGATCATCAATGCTTCTACCTAACTGGTGTCAAAAGTCAGAGTTTTGAAAAATTCTCGTACATATGATTGAATCTAGGTGATTTATATTACTCGAAACAAGTCAATTTATGAAGAAATAGTGCACGAGTGAACTCGCCTTGCGAAACGAAGTAGTTACTCAATTGGTAGGGCTGGCGACACATATCATTTCATAGCAGTGACACTCCTCGTAGTACTTAGCGATAGGTTTGGAATACCTAACGTGGTATTCGTCTTCCTTTCTATGCATAGCGTACTAAAGTCACACGACCAAAAAACACAGGCATTAAGATTGCTACGTTAGACAAAACCTTTCACTTATCTTATACAGTCTCAAAAAAAGGGCGTGTTATATAAATGCCGGCAAACAAGTAACTCGCCTCCTCTAAACTTTAGCGTTGTTTTTAAGAAGCTTGCTAGCTTAGATAGCCTTGGAGGAGGACTCCCTTGGAGCCATGTAAGTGTTGTAAATATATATATTATGTCGATCAGATGTCGATTATGCAATCCACCTTAGGAACTTAAAATTACCATCGTCGCAACGTATCATGAATCTAGTCATAGAATAAGCTTCGATCAACATTAATAGTGGCATATATCCTTGTACTGTCTAGTGTGACCGTCTAATCTAAGTGTCACGCATAATCAGATGGCAATGGTGTAAAATATGTACTCGCAAAACGCCTGGTGTTGATCAGTCGTACCCTTGCCGATTGTTTTGGTGTACCTGTTCTTAGGTATTCGATACTTATCGGCCCATCCGCTCATATTTGGTAATATCTTTCTCTTCTCCGTACATAAACTACATGTTTTTTTTAATAGAATGGAAAATATTTCCGTGGATAGCCGTAGCGAATGCACCACCTACAGCGTTTTCTTTTTCTTCCTTTTTCGATTACTCTCTACTGTTAGTATGTTATACATACCTAGGTAGCTGTGTATGTATGTGTAACGCGCCAATTATGTTGACATGCGCGTGCTATCTACATAAGAGGTAGTCTAGATAGGTAGGTACCGCCAATCTAGATCTAGACTCAGCCACAATGGCTGACGCCATATTTGAATCTTGTCCCGATATCACAGAATAGCGTCAAGAAGTATAGAAACTTGTCGTAGAGGAGGAAGTTGGGGTGTTCTATAACATCTCTCAGTTTGAGAGTATAAATTAAGTACTGTCATGGAGAGACTGTTTGACAATCATCCGTGCTTTCAATTGGATCAACATATGATGTCATCGAAACTGATATTTTTTTTTACTTTTGTAAGTCTCCAGTCGCCAGTCTCTAGGTACCTAGACACCTGCCCTAGTGTCTCTTGGCAGGCACCGTACGACGTTGATATTAGATCTATGTGGGTACATACTTAGATACAGCTGTACCTAGAGCGCAACTACCCATCGCACAGCGTATGTCGATCACGGGAATCGGCATCATGTTAGCGCACCTTACAATACGGTAGACCCCTGCACCTTCGTTCCATCAGAACCCCTAAGCTCGCTAGAATGGCTAGAATGGTGCAGCTAAACACGCTATACCGTCTTCAGCGCTACTACCACGCGTAAAGACCCCGGCAATGACGCGACTGACTCCCTCTATCCCAGCACTGATCCCGGTCATATTCAGGCACCAATTTCCCTTTCCGACTTGTACGATCATCGTCTACTCCGCCTGCTCTGATCTGCCATTCTGTGCCCATCGAAACACAGGACCAGCCCACTCGGACCTCGTGTCCCCCCACTGTCAAATTTCTGAATTTTTGTGAAGCGTCGTCGAGTGAATTGATTTCCAGCCCTCCTTGGTCTCTGTCTCTTGGTCTCTTGGTATTGTATCGTATCGTACCGTATTGTATCTCGTCGGTCAGAGACGATGTCGGTCAATACATAGTGTGCATATAGACAAGCCTGACTTCTCCTTGCCTTTCTCTTTCTCTTTCTATTTTCTCACTCTCCTTACCTACCTAACCTTAGGTACATACCTACCTACCTAGTAGGTATATGGAGGTGGTAGGCATCTGCTTTCTAGTACTGTACATTACTCATCTATCCAGAGACCTTCCTTACCTCCCTGCTCACTGCTACTTACCCAGCCTACCTACTACTAGGTAGGGAGAAGGGAGACAGATACCTAGACACATCCCTCTACCTATTTAGTACGTACGGCATACATACCTAGGTAGGTATCATACCATTCCTCAATGGCAATCTCCCTCGTCGGAGCCCCCAGGGGACTCCGCATCCTGCTCCCCGTGAGCTTTGTCATTGTCGTGCTTGTGCTTGTTGGTCTCTACCACAGCACCGGCCAGCTAGAAACCAGCCAGCTCCTGAAGACGATATCATCCAATATACATGGCGGCGGCCAGCAGCAGGAGGAAGACGACATCCCTCGTCGCCCCTCTAACACGCACTCGCCGCCCAAGTACAAACCAACCTCGACTCTCGCCGTACCCGCTGTCACCGATCCGTTTCCGCTCCTCGCCACGTCGACCGCCACCCCGCCTCCAATTCCCCCGTACAACGTCCCCAAGCCGGGCCTGCATCGCAACTATGGCCTCTCCTACATGCCGCCGCTCTTCATCGGCTTCACTCGCCAATGGCCCATGCTCTTGCAGTGTGTCACGAGCTATCTCACCGCTGGCTGGCCCCCCGAGTCGATATACGTGGTTGAGAATACCGGTGTGCAGAATTCGAATACCGATGGGCAGCTGACCTTGCAAAATCCATTTTATCTGAACCACACCACCCTAACTCGTCTCGGTGTCAACGTCCTCCAAACACCCGTTCTGTTGACATTTTCCCAGCTGCAGAACTTCTTCATCTCTACAGCCACCTCCCGCCAATGGCCCTATTATTTCTATTCGCATCAAGACGTACTAGTCATGTCGTTCGAGGATGGGCCCGACACAATCAGACGACCCGGCGATCGGGACTGGTTTTTTTACGACGACCAGGAGAAAGCCGATATTCTGCGCCCTGCCGCCGCTGGCCAGAAGGGCTATAGAACCATATACGAAAACTGCCTGCGCGAGTTGAATCAAACTCTGGAACACGAGAAGCGATGGGCCTTCCGCTGGTTCCAGTACGATCATCTGACCTTGGTTAACCGCGCCGCACTGGATGCCGTTGGTGGCTGGGATAGCCTGATGCCGTATTATGGAAGTGATTGCGACATGAATGCAAGACTTGAGATGGACGGCTGGACCATGCGACATCGCCGCGTTGGCATTATAAACGATGTCTCCACCGTCATGGAAGACCTGGCCGCCTTGTATCGTGACCCTGAGGTTGTTCCCAAATTCATCGACCCTAATCCGATACCCGAGGAGGAGCTAGATAAGGTGGAGCGGCCACATGAAGATGAGAGTTCCAGCAAGGACGATTCCACTGAAAATGACGCAGCCACCGGCGAAGAGAAAGAACCCGAGGAGCAGCCTCCAGAAGAGTCCACGGAGAAATCCGAGGAGGCACCGACCGAAAAGCTAGCAGAAAAGCGAGAGGCACGGTCCTCTAGGTCATCTGGTGGGTCAGGGATCGCCCAAGCCATGGATTATTTCCGCGCCCTTCTCAGGGTTGCGGACGATATGGGAGCATATAAATATCGGAGCGACAACTCGGCACGCAATTCTTGGCAAGGTAGCCAACATGGCGGTGTCGGTGAGCCCTATTATTACAACGCAGATGGCTTTGGCAAATCCTTCTGGATATTAGCTGAGGCTGGCCGTGAGGTTTTTCGCCAGAAATGGGGCCATCGTGACTGCGATCTCGTAAAGGAAACAGCTCTGCAACTAGACGATCAGTGGCGCGTTGAGAAGGACTGGGAAGATGCACCCAAGGAGTCCTAGTGATGTATAATTTTGACGCGCGTTGGAATTTGGTTTATAATGGGAGGCCTTGGCGTATGGTAGAGGAGCTTGTCGGTTGGGTAACGTTCTCTACGTGATGAGCCAAAAAGGTTTTCACGCCGGTTCACGCTCGTATGATCGATTCCGAACGTGGGGAGAGAGACCGCCCCAACGGACTAAGGAATTATTTGGCCGAACTATGTAGAATATGATACCCTGGCATTTGAATGGCCGAAGACGGTAAATAGAACGTTTTCTAATGCTCACATGATCTAGTTTGACAGCAAACAGGCATGATATACAATACAGCCCTAGACTAATCCCTATGGTCGTGCATCTTCCGCGAAATCTTGAGCAAAAGGCCTACGTCCTCGTCAAGAGGTTACTTGTCATACTCAACCAACACACATCGACGGGCAAAGCAAATCAAGCCCTAAAATAAGATTCCAGCCAACGAAGTCACCTCCCGTCTACTTTTCTGCTAAGTCTATTAACCCTTTATTTGTTTAGTGATGCCCGCTCGTATACTAAATAGGAAAAGTATAAGCTATTCGGAGGTCGTCTGTGAAATAAGATAGCAATAATCTACAATAGTCGGGATTTCTAGAAAGAGTCCTAGTTATAGGAACCTGCAAATAAAGTCACTCGATACTTGTAACCACTTCATTCCCGGTCGTAATTATTTATTTGCAACTCGAGTCATTCAACGTTTCAAAGGCAGTTACGCTGTTTCCATAGTACTATCAATCATATTATTTTATACTTGATGGCTAGTTACGATGTAAGCGTTTGGTCTGCGCAATGCAATTGAAACCGAAGTATTAACGTCAGTTTAAGCATTGATCGTAAAAAGGGTAATATCTGTTATAAATAGTCTCTGAAACCGTAGATACAAGCTCAGATCTGGCTAACCATTTCTTGGCGCTTCTGGGCGGTTTGGCGTGGGTATCTAGAAGTAGCCGTTGTTTGCATTCCAACGAGTTGCACCAGTCTCACACCAGATGCGCTGCTTTTGGCACACGTTGAGTAGGTGAAACGATGGTTCTTTGTTTTAAACTCCATAGCGGGTCGCTGCAAGCGAATTGACTTTCGATTGACAGCGCGCTAGGTCTCTGTTTCCGGTCGGGAATGCGATATTTATCATAGAGAACAAAGAGCCTCACAAGCATCTTTGTTGCGACTTACGCTATTTACCTCATGGTAAGAATAACAACAAACACTTGGAAGCTTGTATGATCATGATCCCCGAGCCATTTCATCCCCTTTTATGCATTATTAACATCCCGAACCCAAGAGCTTAACGCAACACCAAGCTAGCACGCATGATTATTCCCTTTTCTTTTTGACCTTGACTTTTTCTGATCACCTTATTCTGGATCATATGAGCCTAGGTGCTTGTGTGTCTTTGAGATAGAGAAACTCGGGCCGGGGTGGTCCGGAGACAGCGGTAACAGGGTTGTCAGCCGCTCCCAATTATATCGACGGAACGCCCAACATGGCGGGCCAAAGAGTATTTACTTTAAAGGACGAGGAATTATACGGATTGATAGAATCTGAGTTAGTGCTGAAGGAAGCCGCATTCAACCAGAGAATCGACAGACATAAAGAGCTGACGGGTGCCGGTTCGGTGTCACCCAAAGTATTCATACCCTTACTCAATGAGGATCTGACTACGCTCAACGAGTCTCGTCAATACCTAGCGAAGGAACTGGAGGAGATCCGGGAACAGTTTGAGCCCGAGCCAGAGGGTACAGACAAGAAGGTCCTTCTAGGGCTGTTGTTAGATACAGGCAACATCACTAGGAAGCGACATGATGATGCGTTGAAGAGGGTTCTGGCTGCCATTACAGGATCTACGCCTCGTGTTAACTGGACGAAGCATCACAAAAATAACGCCCTAGTAGATCTTGCTGAATGGCTACAACTCCAGCTAGTGCGTATCTCAAGTCTCATCGAAGCCGAGCTCGATACTGGAGTCAGGGGTGATTTCGAGGCTGCCTACGCCGTTCTCTACAAGGCCGCCACGGGGGTTCCAGCCCTGGCGAAGATCATTAAGCAAGTTCCAGCTCTCCCAGCCCCCGCTCCAGCTCAAGTTCTGGGCAAGGCGTGGAATCCAGTCAATAAACCAGCGAAAACAACAAAAAAGAAACTCCCGAAAACTGCTGGGAAGAAGAGGCCACGCGACGACGACGACGACGGTGGTAATGCCAATACTAATAACAATAACGGCCCCCGCCCCAACGCGCCGGCACCACCTGGGGCAGTCCAAGATGTAGCGTTCGCCAGGGCTGACTGGTGGGGGCCCAACAACTCGAGGCTGCACTGTCCTGAGTCTTTCTACGAGATCATGCGCCAGTACAGGGCGTATATTAATAACCCCACGAGCGAACCTGGTACTAGGCAACATAGAATCGACATGACGACTTTCCTCCGTAGGGCCCTGAGAAGGGCCGGCTTGCGGGATCGACTAGACAACGTGTTACTCAAGAACGAATGGAACTTCCGTGACCCTAGGCTCTCGCGTCCACTACTCATGAATTTCCTCGACCCGAGGGTGGAAGAGGAAAAATCACGTATAGGCACATACTTTTTCCTTAGACGAGAACTGCCAACGTATTTTTTGAGGCGCGGCACAAATCATTTCAAGGAGATGTTGGGCGGCGGCCTGACTGCGGCAGAAGAAGATCCGCACCAGGATTGGAGCGTTGACATGGAGTTCCGGGGGATGGCGGCGTTGGCCCGCCTTAACAAGGAACACTCTCCCTCTCTTCGTGGGGGCGGTGGTAGTCGCGGGTTGTTCTCCCTGACCGACTCTGAGGATGAAAACGATAATTCCGCCGCGAAGCAGAGGGAAAACATCCGAAAGAGGATGGCGCCCAAGTTCCGCAACCCCCGCGAGCTCTGGGATGATGTGGTGGCGGATGTCCGCTTTCCTCGGCATATATTTAACGAGCGCAGGGAAGCCGTACGACCCCCGATGATAGAGCCGGACCGCGCGGGACAAATAATCGACCGATTCAGAGGGGAGTTGTTTAACATCGAAGAAATCGGCCGAAGTGATGCCTATGCTAAGATCCAGGAGGAACAAAACAATATTGTTCTCCACAACATGGCCGAGAGATACCTTGAGGAGGGAAACCATGACAGGGTGTGGATGTCCGAATTCTTATACAGGAATAAGCGTATCTTGATCGACGAGCCGAAGCTAAACGAGGAAGGGGGCAAGGATGAGCCAAAACGCCGGTACCAAAATCTTCCGGAAAGCGAGTTTGTAGCGCCCATTGGACTTATTTTCCGAGCTAGGGCACTCCAGGTCCTACGTCTGGCGATAACCTGGAAGTTGTATCTAGCAGGAGAACGTAGTCTGCTAGAACTGCTCGCCGAAGAAAGGCGACTCCTCCAGGTCTGGGACGAGCATGAAGAGCTATACATGGAGTGGGAGAACTACCGGTGGTTTAACCTCAAGAGCCAATACGAGAAGGCCGACTTGAGCAATCGGTACCAATTCCGAGAGCTCCTACGGGTATTGTGGCAGCGTGACAGGGATGAGCTTGACGAGGCCATCAGCAAACTAAGGAATAATGCGCAGTACTACGAAAACCAGCCTACTTCATCACAGTCCGTTACCACGCCACGGAGGGGCTATACGCCGCGTCCTTCTTCTAGTCATCGGACGCCTGTACAATCGCGAATTAATAAGCCCCAAGCCACACCCACCGCCCAGCCACAACTTCCTACCCCAGCAACAACCGGGGGAAGGGCAAGAGGGAGGTTCGTAGATCTTCTTGGTCTGTCTGAGTCTGAGGCCGAGGCCGAGGCCGAGGTGAGACCATTAGGTACGACGCCGGCCCGCGCTCCCGCTCCCGCTCCCGCTCCTACTCCACAGGCCGCGAGTGGGCCTGCCCCCGGTCCTGGTGGCTATTCGGTAGGCGATGGTGTCCGATTCCTCCAAACCATGCGGGATACCTACAGCCAGAGCGCCGAAGCCGCCATCCGCGCAAACAACCAGCTGGACCCCCTCGACCCAGGCAGCCACGCCGCCATCAGCCGGAACAACATCGACATCATGGCCAAGCAGCAGGTCATCTGGGCCCTCGACAGCGAGATCCACAACGCCCGGCGTTCCGTGGACCCCCTCGCGCCGGGCAGCGTCGGCCGGGGCGCGGAGCACACGTGGGAGCTACCCAGCCAGGAGGTCTACACGCAGAATATCCGGGAGATCATCACCGAGAAGCCGCTGCCCCTAGGCGATACGAGCCTTGGCCTCGGGCCCATGCCTGGCGAACACCCCAAGGCGGACGACCCCCGCATCTTCTTCGGCGCTCACCCGACCTTCGGCACGCACCCAGATCCCGACGAGGAGATGGGCATCCATCCCGTAGGTGATGACCTGTTCAACAGGGCACGGCCCAGTGGTGCGGGCCCCGCGCAGCAGACCCAGTCCGGCCAGCCATCCCAGGCCCAGGCCGGCCCAAGCCGACAGGCGAATACCGGGGTGAGTGCACTGGGAAAAAGAGCGCAGGCGAGTTACTCATACCTAGCACAGGCGGCAGACACGCCGACGACCGCGTCCAGCTACCCAGACAGCTCACTTCCGCGTCCCGAAGGCCTTTCCGAAATGATGACGCTGGTCCGGCGGTACGGCTTAGACGGAACCCTGGACAACTCGGTGCAGCTCCAGCAGGCGAAGGACCTCATCACGGAGGCCCGAGACCGGTACAAAGCCACGGGGGCGAAGCTCGAGGCGGCCAAACAGACAGAGATGGACGGCATAGCGGCCCTCGGGAAGCACCCCAGCGACAAGATCCTGCAGAAGTTGATGGCGGACGCGCAGCGGCTAAGGGCGCAGATCGAGGAGGAGTACGCCGAGGTCACGGCCGTCTTCCGGGTGCTCGGGGAGGCGCTGGAGGCGCAGCGGGCGTGGGAAGAATGGGAGCCTGAGAAGTATGACACGCTGCTAGACCGGTACAGGGTGCTGGTGCTCAACTTCTCCAACTGGGCCAATGAGTACGACTGGGTCGAAATGAAGCTGACGCCTCGCAACGCCGTCGACCAGTGGATCCTCGAGGTCATCATGCTCATGCACGAGACGTACAAGGCCATCGGCGTCAACTCCGGCCCGGCCTACTGGGTCGAGATGTACCGCAGCTTCTGGAAGACGCCGGGCAACAGCCTGTGGAAGATGCGCGCCGTCTGGCTGCAGGCCCTGATGGAGGATATCAACCACCAGATCACGGCGAGCGGCGCCTACATCTTCGTCGAGACGCCGCCCAAGCTCGAGGTAGAGTGGGACGACTTCCCGCAGCCCGTCGCGAAGCTCATGGAGGATGCCGCGTTCGATCTGGCCCAGCCCTTGGTGGCGGAGACCCCGATGCAGACCCCGGCCGCCCCGGCCGCCCCGGCGGACCCCTTCCAAGCCTGGAAAGACCCGATCCCGCCAATCAAGATAGCGCCAGCCGAGGTGTTGTCGCCGGAGGGGTACCGGCAGCAGGTGAAGATGGCGGAGCTGCTCCAGGAGGTCCGGAAGAAGAACAAGACGGCGGGAAGGACGGCGCGCCAGAGACATGGGCTCCCGGCAGAGCTACCGCCCGCGCCCCCGGGCGCCAACCAAACGGTCACGGTGCCGACGGTCACCCCGGCGCAGCAGGCGAGGCTGTCAGAGATGATGCGCCAGGCCGAGCAACAGATAACGCCATCGACGACGACGCAGAAGACGCAGAAGACGCCGACGAGGCCGACGGCCGCAACACAAGGCCCCACCCCCGTGTCGGCGCCTAGGCCCCCGAAGACCCCGGGATCCAGGCCCAAAGTGACCTTCCCCCCCTTGCCCCCGCCGTCGAAGCCGCTCGTCTTCAAGCCCTCGAAGAACGTCCCGCCCCATCTGAAGAAGCGGCCCATCACGCCCGCCGCCACGCCCGCTGCACCGAAGCAGCAGGCCCCGCCGCCATCCAAGCGGCCGAAAACATCCCATCCAGGTAAGTCTCCTCCCCCATTTCCGTGGGCCAGTCTAGTCCGGCCACCACGTCCATTATTTTCTTCTCCGTGTGACAAAAAAAAACCGTCCCTAACGCTTCCAACGCTCACTCCAGCGCCGCAGCAGAAGAATACTACTCGCCCAACGCCGACGCCCGCTCCAGCCGCTCCCGCACAGCAGCAGCAGCAGCAGCCACCCGCAAAGAAGCAGGCTCTGACGCCAGCAAGCGGCGCCGGCGCGCCTAATAAGCCGGTGCCGGTGCCGGCGAAGAAGCAGCCCCAGGCCAGCCCCGCTAAGACAAAGACGGCGGAGGGGGAGAAGAACGACGGGTGGTACGACCTCAAGGAGCTGATCAGGGTCACGTGGCAAGCCACCATCGCGCATGAGGCCCTGCAGCAGATGCCCGGCGACTACAGCGACGTGCCGCCGCGCGAAGGCCCCGATAAGGTGGGCTTTCCGATGCCTGTGCGGAAGGTCACCCCTCTATACTACTATGACCTGTGATAATGTGACGCGCGCACTTGTTGTTGCCGATGGGGGCGTAGTCGCTTGTTTCTTCTTCTCGTGCCTCTGACGGGCCTTTCTTGGCGGCGGTAGCCTGGGGCTTGGTTTCTTTTGTCTCGATACACTGGGGGGATGTGGGTATTCGCGTGTGGACGGGAATCTGATGATGCGATGATGGTCTGGTCGAGTCTGGTCCGGTGTTGTAACTGTATGGAGCTGTTCTCGGTTATTCTGAGTAATTTTCGCCTATGTGTCGATTTGGATACATAAAACTGAGGGAGGAAAACAAACAGGGAAAGGTTTGGCAAAAGGATGCCCTAGACTGATGTGATAGTATATCAGGGGGCAATGATGGGTACCACAGCCTCCCACCATAGCAGCATAATTTCCTTTGTTTTCTTAAATACATAGTGAATCTTTCGTAATTCAGCTAGATCATACTGACCGTTTACTGTACAAGTGCTGTGCCCACGAAGACTAAAACAAATAGAGATACTGGCCTAAATTCTGCCTTAAAATTTAGTATGACGAGGTATGGCAAGGCTCGGGGATATATCATCGCATACCGAGCTTCCTAATAATCCGAAACTCCAAGACCTTAGATGAGTAGAGTCACCAATACGGGCTCATACCAATGCCAACGCCAATGCCAAAGCCCAACCTCTGGCCGCCTTTCCGTCGTCATTTCGCTACTAATAGACTGACATACTTTCCCCCTACGTCTATAAGAAATAGTCAGCGACTGGCTTCTTCGCAGGCATCCCTCTGGAATCTTGCGGCGCGGCTTGAAAGACACGATATCTGCGTGCGGGACCTCTTTTGTAACTCTCGTCACTGTCGAGAAGAATGCCTCTATTAGCGCCACCATCACTACGCCCAACATCACCGTTGCTGCGGGCGAAGAAGCCCTGGCCTGTGAGATCCTCGGACAGCTCAAGCACAGCAGCTACATTGCCACAACGATAGCAATAGTTGGGTGCCGACCAAACGGTGACGATGCTAGCGTCAAACATTTCCTTAAAACCTTCCATAACGAGCTGATGCGCCCTGGCGATGAGCGACAAATCATTCCTATGATTGAAGACCTTGACAATATCAGCTCCAAATAGAAAACCAGCACCACGTGGTGACAGCCCCCAACCGTCGATCTCATCCGGATCTGACCACAGCAAATCGCACATCGCACCCTCATGTGGGACCTCTTGCTTGCGATCCAGAAGGCGAATCTTATCCACCGTATCTATCAAAGGCGAGAGACCCCCATGGACACAAAGCACTGCGCCGGTTGGGTTCCCAACCGTACCTCCACTAGAGCCAGAGGCGCCGGAACCTGGGGGGCCTGTACGATCTGTTTTGCCGTTGGGACTCCCCTCGCTGCTGCCGATCCTTCGACTCCGAGGAAACTGGCTAATAATATCTCCATCCGCATTACAGACTTCGATTTCGACTTCTTCGTTTGGCGCCGTATTTTCATTAGCTGGTTCGAGTGCGTTGGACGCGCCGAGAACTATGGCGCCGAGAGCAAGGTAGTCAAATACATCGCAGCAATACCGCCACACATTTGCACTACCATACTTTCGGAGACACTCATCGTAGAAGCCGTAGACGGTGGTGATCTGGCGTGATTCGTGGTTCCCACGGATCAAGGTCATTCGGTCGGGGTAGCGGACTTTGAGGCAGAGGAGGAGGAGGAATGACTCTAATGAATAGAAGCCCCGATCAACGAAGTCACCTATACGTAACCACCGAGTCAGTTACTGACTGCTATAAGCTTGCCAGAAATTCATGGATGGCATACCCATAAAGAGATAGTTGGTATCCGGCGGGTCACCACCAACCCGGAAAAGTTCCATCAAGTCATGAAACTGGCCGTGGATGTCGCCACATATCTAAAGAGTTATCAATATCGCGTCGCGTGATGGTTGTGTATGATCGATTCGAAGCATATGCCTTACCGTTACGGGGGCGGTGACGGTTACTACATTTCCCTCTTCAATCAATAGCTCGCGAGCTTTGTGGCAGACTTCTCGGACCTGGGCTTCGGGGATGGGTCGACACGCCCTCAACTGGGCGATGGCTCTGGTGGACACGCAATGTGAGAGTTGATCCACGAGTTAAGAATGGAATGGAAGAGAATACATACTTATCGAGGTCGCTCATGTTTGCGACGGCAGCCGAGTGTTATCTAGAGGCTGCGGTGGCGCGCCTTGGAGAGGAGAGAGGGACGGGCGCAAAACCCTGCAATGTCCCTGTGATGGTGGGAAAATCGAATCTATATCATGCTTCTAGGGCGCGGTAGACTGAAGTAGGTACTGTGCTGGGCTGAGTTAAGGTTGGTGTCTATTGGTGTGCTTTAGGTATGCAGAGTAGGAATAGAAATAGAAGTGGTCGCGTGGTAGCGCAGCTGTTGTGCTGTGGTAAGCCAAATCCCGAGGTCGCATTTACCAAGATGTCTCTTCATCGATGTACCAATTGATAGGTGAAACAGGCGTGCCTAGGTATACTTATGTACTTGCTAGGCGGGGAGTGTTTATCTGATCTTAGGTAGGTAAGTGACCCACTTAGCCGCCTAGGTTTAGCGCATTGCGGCTCACTGAAAGGTATTGACGACGATGGATGTTGAACTCGGTCCTAAATTCTAATTCTCTGAGCCTAAAAGCGCGTATATGGAAAGTATAAGACTAAATGCACAACTACCTAGATATCGACTTTCAGAAAATTGGCACTTTCTCTATTTGCTTCCATACTCCACGCACTTTGCCTAATCATAGGTAGTTTTTGAATTCATGAGGACCGTCGCCTTAAACCGAAGTTTCCTAGTAGTAGTCTAGGTAGATGTTCACAAGATAAGATTTCGACCTCATTGCAAAGTAGCAAATGAAATAAGGAAACACAAATCACCTAAATGAAAATTTCACCTTTTTATTTCTAGTGACACTAAAAGCCGACATGGAAGCCCGCAAAGTTTATAGGTAGCGCCGTCGCAGGCAAATCCAGAGAGAAAAAGCACTTGAGTCCCTAAGACAACCATCATTATTAAACTTTCTCTTAAGACAATAGTTTCAATAAAGCCTCATACGTATAAGCACTACCTAAAATTTTGATTTCGATCTCGTCCAGATGAATTCGCCAATTTCTTCTCGATAATCAATGAGTATAGATAGGTGACTAATAAAATGCAGTAATTGACCTCTATCTTCTCTAAGACGTTGTCGCCACTATACGCACCCACAGTTTCATATAGATCATAGAATGAGCTATAATTAACAATAGACATAATTATGACAAGATAGATAAATAGTTCCTAGAATAAAATAAATAGAAAAAATAATTCTTTGCCTACGAACGGGTAGACAGCTGTAGGTCCAGAGCTAAAGTGACAAGTGCGCTAAGCCTAATCGATCCCACGCCAAAAGTGCGGTAAAACCTGGAGAGGTGATACAACCACCACCACCTCACTCCAGCAAGCTAAAGCTACCCGCCCAGCGAAGAGTCAACACAAGCGCATCAGCAGCGACAGCCTCCAATTCGTCTGCGTCTCCCCAATGCCATGAAACGGGCACGGTAGGCTTTCCCCTAAGGTACTTACAACTTCACTATGCCTACAATTGCCTCCTCAATCCGCAGCCAGAGCTAGACAGCTAACGTCATGGGGGGTACCTCTAGCTTTCTTCCTTCCCTCCTCCCGCCCGTCCGCCCACCCACGAAGTCTCTAGTCCGGCGCGCCCATTGCGCCGGGACAAGAGACCGACAAGCACACACATATACATACATACACACGCAGAGAGACGGGCCGACGAACCATCGAGATTAAAAGACGAGACGACGCCGCGATGCCACCCCACCTCCACCCGCGCTCGCGCATGACCTCCTCCCTCTTTGCCACCACCGTAGCCGCCAGCTTCCTCGTCGTCGGCCTCCCGCACATCCTCCCGTGCCCAGCGCCGCGCGTCGCCTACGCAGACTCAGAAGGCAACCGGCGGCGCCCTCGGCGGCGGTCCCCGCAGCAGGAGGAGGCCGCGGAAGTCAAGGAGGGGGGGATCGCGCAGTTCGAGGCCCCGGTACCGGTGCGCGAGGAAGGTACAAACAATACGGGGGCAGGAGTAGGAGTAGGAGCAGGAGTACGGTCGACGATAACGAGCACGGCGCCGAGGAGCAAGAGGGAGTGTCCGGTGCCGAAGCCCGGGGGCGTCATAGGCGAGCTGATTGGCTTCAAGAAAGAGGAGCGGAGGAGTACGAGCGGGCCGGGGCCAGAGACGACGGTCGACAAAATACAAAATAGCAATGACCGGTGATCATGAATGCGTTGGGTCTAAGTCATATAATCTCAGCCTCGGAGTATATATCCTTGTACAAATACCATCTACGAGAGTTGTTCATCGAGGTCTCTTTCACTCCTCCATTACAAGCTCACGGGTTATTCATTATTTATATATTCCCCCAATAAGCTCCTAGCCGTAGAGGAACTAGACACGCTTCGAATCTCACCAACCAATTATTACCACAAAGATTAAGAATTAGCTCTTCTATTCATCAACTCATTAAGAACTTGCAGTACAGCCCTATTTTAAAATCCTCGCAGGATGTAGTTCCACAAGAGATACAAGTGACAACTTGAAAAAAGTCATAACTTTTCTCGCCCCTTTCCTTATACTATATGTGCGGTGCCTGCACATAGTGAATCCGCCAACTCCCGTGAAATTTTCACATTCCTCCCGGTCTACATTGCGACATGCGAAATCATCCGGGCATCATCGTGAATCCTCCCCACAAGTCTTGATATGCGCGACGCATACCAACCCTCTGGGCTATCGCTGGTGTATTCGCCTCAACCCTTTTCCTTTTATTATTATGAAAACCATCCGTAGCACTCGAGAGTGCCCGTCCGATCCATCGGATCTAAGTGCCCTGAGAAACATCGGAAACAAAATAGACGTGAAGAAAATCGTAAGCATGGTAATAGTACAAGGGTGATTCGCTGCTTGCTAGAAAGACTGGCAATTTTCGGCCGACGCGGACGGCAAATTCCAAGGAACTCAAGAATTATCATCGCATATGGCGAATCATCATGACTCGGCGGCTTGCAAGGCGGCAACTAGGTGGTCTGTTTCATCATGAGGTGCCTCTTCAAGCTTCGGTCGCTTCGCAACGGGTTCGTCAGATTCCATTACGCTCATCTGATTCTTGAGCTCTGATAGCTCTTGCTCCATCTCATCTAGTCGGCGCTTAAGACTATTCTCCCTTCTATGGCTATCATCCAGCTGTCGTTGAATCTCTTCACGATGCGCGCGCTCTGTGGCAGCTTCTTTGGCTGACATCTCGGCTGAATGACGGTAATTGTCGGCGGTTTGGTTATCTTGTTCAAGTTGCTGAAGTCGCCCACGATATAATTCGTTAATGAGGTCCAGCTCGCTAACACGTGTCTTAAGGCTCGAGTTTGCGGCAATGAGCTGTTCGTGGGTCTGGGGAGCGTCCAGGGGGGGTTGTTCGCCGTTGGTCGGAGAAGGAGCGCGGCCGGGGGAGGCGCCAGGCATAGGATAATGGAGACTATCATGTTGGAAATGATCCATAGTCTGGAAAGCCGTGAGATTCGGGTCGTAAACGTTGGGGGTCGCGGTGCGGGAAACAGGAGAGTCGGCGACGCCGTGACCGTTAGCGGCTTTCTGTTGGGTCGCTCGAACAGCGGCAAGGGCTGCAGCAGTAGCGGCAGCATTTGCGGCATCATGGCTCTGGAAAGCACCCCCATTAGAGCTCATGTTGGCAGGGAGGCTTTGCTGCACGGAGGTTAGAGAGCGATGAGGGGAACGTTTAGTTGTCGTGTGGCGGGGAGAACTAACCTTCTTCTTCTGCATGTCAGGTCGCATCGTCTTGACACGGTTGCGACTCTTGATGACGTCCGTCTTCAGTGATATCGGTCGCGGACGGCCATGCAGCTTGAGGAACAAGCCGCAGGCATTGCAAAGGACGGATCCCATCTCGTCGCGGCGCCATAACGGCGTGGTCGATGTGCTGCAGTTCTGGCATGTTGGCTGTGTTGGGGGTGCAGCACCGTTAGCATTGGCAGGAGGCGCTGCAGAAGCAGTAGGATGTGAGGCCATCATCTTGAGGGCGGGCAACTGATGGCGCGACACGGATAAGGGAGATCGATAGGATGATTATCAGTAGGACGCTGATGGAATGATAGATGATAGGGACGATTAGATATGATAAAAAATTTGGGAGGTGGGAACTGGAGGGAGAGAAGCGTCTAGCCCACTCAGGCTCTGTGGGTCCTGCTGATAAGAGCCAAAAAGTTGTCTGATCTATGATTGGCCAAGTGCAGCACTGTACCGGTCCTACCCAGCAAGCAGTAGGTCGGAACATAATTGGCACTGTGCACCTAGAACAGATGCGCTCAACTAGTGGTAATTTGTATGAAAGGGCATCAAGATAACCACCGAGGTACCTAGATACGCCCCAGCCTAACTTGACTTATCAGGCAGGCACTTGCCTAGCTCCATGCGGTTGATTACCATAGATATGGCGGCAGGCCAGTACGATGATAGCACATAATTATGCGACCGAAATAGAATGGGGCTGGGCTGATAAGGGACTGTGATATGCGAAGGAGATAGATAACAAAGGGGCAAGCAAAGAAATCTTGACAATTCCGAATACATACCAAGTTACCGGACGGTGTTGGCGCGTGTGCCGCTGGCGAGGAGGCGATATGGTTGTTCATAGTGACTGGCATAGGTTGTACAATTGGCACCTGCATCGGCGCTGGCATTGGAGCTTGCATCGGAGCTTGCATTTGAGTTTGCATTGGTGCAGTTACTGGTGCCGGTACTGGGGCCGGAGCCGGAGCTGGGGTTACGTTCGCGGCTGTAGTCGCCTCTGCATGTGTAGTCTGCGTATAGGCGCCGAAATGCATTGGCGTTGATACTGACGTCGAGGTCGGTGTAGGTGATGTAGCTGTAGTGGTCGGCGGTGGCGGCAGTGGTACTTGTTCTTGAACTTCCGGCTCTTGTACAGATGTTTCTGGTAACGGTGTTTCAATAGCTGGCGGTGGTGGAGGAGTTGTGCTTGCAGGCACTGGTGGGCTTGCAGTCCTGTTTATAGATTTGTTTAGTTTCAATTCGAACTGCTAAACACGTGAAATATGCACACTAGCAAACAATGGACTAAGATAGGTAATAGACAGGTAGGTAGGAGAATGGACGGGGGTTCGCCATCTGAGCCCAGCAGCGCGCCATAGCAGGTGCAAGCGGTACCATTAACAGCGGAGATACAATGGTGGAATGGGTGTGGTAGTGGGACACATGGCGCAGGTGGTTGTCACAACCGTTCCTGGCATTACCTCCTATGCCCACATCCTGTAGCAATGGAAACTGCTGCCCTCCCATATTGATCTCGCATGAAACCCCACGCCAGCAAACAGTGCCGAAACACCGCCACGCCGTGCGTTGCTGTTCCTGCCCCGGTGGCTCCCCCCATCTTCGCACGGGCGTCTTGTTGATTGCCCCCCTAGTTCGAAAGGACTACTTGTACTCACTTCAATTGGGGAGAACTCGTAGCGCTAGCCGCCATGGTTGGGAGTTGTGCAATGGCGGCATCTGCTGCCGCGGACGCCGGGTCCGGTTGCGATATAGCCTCGAGGGCTGCTGGTAAGGGTGTTGTGGCCCTCTCTTCCTCCATCATTGATTGGATTGGTGGCACTACCGCTAACAATACGCTGCCGCCGAGGAATTAACCGTAGGTATAGATAGGTATCAATTCGAAGTGGCGATAGTCAGCGCAGCAAGCAATTCGCTAATACCCTGAGAGTCGCTCGAACCAAACGGTACAGCGCAAAATATAGTTCCCCGAAAGATTGCGACCAATGGTGCGGGTTTCAATCTGGGGTCTCTCACGAGAGCAGTATTATCTTATGGATTGTTTGAAAATATTCGTAGTGGACCGTGGTCAATTCGACGAGGCGTCAGCCTTGTTTTGATTATGGGTATCTCGTGCGTGCGCAGGCGTTATAGGTCGGTCGTGTGAGGGACGCGGAAAAGATAACTCGCGATCACTTAACCGGATAGTCCTGTACGATACAGAGTTTTCCTGGGGAAGCAGATGGATTACCTAATGGCGTGAATGGTAGGTAGGGGGACTTTGTTGATTGTGAGCAACAGAGGGCAGCAAATGGGTAGACTAAACAGTTGGTAGGCACGAGGTATTTGAATTTTTTCACTCCCTACAGGTGTCTGCTAGAATATCTTGTACAGTACAAAGTCAGTACCTACCTAAGGCCAGACCTAGGCTACTTGACTTGCCATGTCTCTCCCGTCGCGCGCTGTCGAATCAAAGATGCCGTATAGCGTATCTACCAGCCAATCAGCCCCTGAAACACGGTACCCTCAATTTTTTTTATCTGTTTTTTGAGAGGCCGATCTAACCAGCTTGGCAATCGCCCTGTCACGTTGCCCGATTGGCTGCTATCCAGCCTTATTACACATTAGAATAAGTGTTAGTCCGTGTAGGTACCTCGGTACGTAGTATCAGTGCAGTAAGAGTAGAAATGAGGTTATGTCGGTACTTACTTCAGTCAGCGACATTCGATCAACTAGAATCAATCCCCTACGGTAATCTCAAGAGTTTTGTTGTTGGTTCGTAGGTTTCGTTACCTTTAGATTTTCACGACGTGTTGTTGGACAAATCTCTCACTTTACCTAATTGCTTTCTTAGGTTTTCTCCTTACATATGGAGTGTGATTCTAGATAGAGCGCTCCAAGGCAAAGTGGATTATCAATTGAAGTGTATGTAATGGGGATAAATATTAGGGAATAACAGCACACATATTAAAGAGTAACTTACTTGATATATGACATTCCGTGATTCTACATACGATGCATCTCAAGAGTCTGTCGAGAGGACCTATCTACCGCATTCCTGACTCCACAGCTGGCTATTACTTCAGGACAGCTGGAGGCAGCTGACCTTTTGTGGAGCGTTACCTAGTACCCACTAGTGGAAACATACTGCAGATCTAGCGTCACTCTTATTATTTTAGAACTTCGACTCTTTGAAATTTCAATGTTGCGACTGTAACCGGCCTCACTCAACGGTTCTTGGAGGTTGGCAAACTTATTCTAACCAAGTCTAACGTCTCCATCTCAAACGACAGCCTTAGCGACTTTGCGCTATATATCCGTCTCTTACGATTTGACTGAACCAGTGCAACATGCCTTCAACAAATAATGCTCCCAAGCCTGTAAGTTTTCATAAACTCGACTGCTTCAACAAGACATATACTAATTGCTTCATAGTGGGATGTGAGTATCGCTGCGCTCCTAGTATGGACGTTCACAGCTAATCTAAGTCAAGACCGATGATATCGACAAGTGGAAGTACGTGCTTTACGTTTGTTCATTCTACGTTGCCCCTACGGCTAGCTTTAGCTCATCGTCGCTCTGCTTTGGCCGAAGTGTTGAATTTATACATCATGCTAACTCATCATTCTAACAGGGTCGACCCTTTTCTTCCTTCGTAAGTAGCAGTAGCCAGCTTCTTCCCGTTGCTATTGCAGGGGTCCGCAAGACTTTGCATACCCCTTAAATCGTGAGTTATCAATAGAGAACCGCAATTACTGACTATTCAACGTAAAAGTGACAATGTTGGTGGCACGCTTGCCGAGGAAAGCTCCTTTATCGTTCTCTTCCCAAAGTATCGCGAGGTATGATATTACACTCTGCTCCGTCAATTTCAAGCTAACTTACTTCTCAGGTATACCTACGTGAAGCTTGGCCGGGTGTAACGAAAGCGCTTAAGAACCTTGGCATGTGAGTGACGTTCAGAGCTATCCCAATTCGCTCCCTACTCCCTTCTAATCTACAAAAACTATTTACTGACTCCGAACCCTAAAGTGCTTGTACACTTGATTTAGTTAATGGCAGCAGTATGCAGCTAATACCCCTCCATTTTGGATTATCTCGATGACTGACACTCAATTCACGTAGTGGAAGTTAAAACTGGTATGTGTGAGGATATTCTTTTCAACTCCTAGATCCCTCCTGTTTGTATAATTTAACGTCTGATCAGCTAACCTTACTCTAGTGAGTTAAGCCCCCCTTGGGAACACAGCACTGTTTTGCGCATGATATCCTCGCCTTTCTTAGTATGAGGTTTAACAGTACCAGACCAAGAAAACGTGGGATCCGGCAGCGATATGTGAGCATTCGTCAACTCTCGCCATAACTATCTGATGCTGACCAAGCTTTAGTGAAGGCACGCGATTTAGTGAAGTTATTAGCCCGCAGTGTTCCAGCGCCAGAAGCTCTGCGCGTACTCCAGGACGATGTTGCCTCCGACGTAATAAAGATTAGAAACCTGTGAGTCGGCAACCTTATCCAGCTCATGAAGACCGTCGCTGACTCCAATAGCGTGAATAACAAGGAGAAGTTCGTGAAGCGCCGACAGAGATTACTAGTACGCAGCCCTCGTGCATTCAAACACGACATTCCGCATAATTTGCTAGGATGGCATCCACTGACTTATAAATCATAGGGCCCCAATGCGGCTACATTAAAAGCTCTCCAACTTCTCACGAACACGTATATTCAGGTTCAAGGAAATACCGTCAGTGCCATAGGCGGATACAAAGTATAGCACATTCCATTCATCCAAATTTATCTATCATAACTGACTCGATGTCAAGGGCTTGAAAGAGGTGAGGCGAGTAGTAGAAGATACGATGCACAATATACGTACGGTACGTCGAATGCTTAGGCTTGCTTCTCCCTTTTTATTGTCACCTTAAGCTTACTTCTCCATAGTGAATAATCCAATACTTACCACGCCATAACAACCATATAATAAGTAATAATGAACTAATATACCACAGATCCAATATATCAGATCAAAGGTAATATTAGTACATTTATAACGTCGTCAAGACTTTTACTAACATCTGCCGCTAGAACTCATGGTGAAACGGGAGCTCGCGAAGTAAGTACTTACCATTTAGCCTTAGGACCCTAGTCTTCGCAGCGCAGGCAGCCAGACGTGCCTACCCACTATTATGTATCGCAGTCAAGATTAAAGCTGTACTTTTTATTAAAAAGAACTGCCATTAGCACAGGCCTGAGCAGCCGCTGCCACAAATTATCCTCGCCCACCCCCCAGTTCCGACCCCGTGCGATCTAGGTCGTTCCAGTTACCACATCTCGAACCACGCGAAGTAGATTACTTACCCCTTGTCTCCTTAGGGATCCGCTACTAAAACACGAGTCCTGGGACCGCTTCCTCCCCAACTACAAGAAGCGCAGTCTCAGCAAGCGTCTCAAGCCGCACAAGGTCAGCGAGAAGAAGCCGTACACGCCCTTCCCGCCGGCCGCGGAGCCGAGCAAGGTGGACCTGCAGCTCGAGGCCGGCGAGTACCACATCGGCCGCGAGGCCAAGAAGCGCATCGCGCAGGAGGAGCGCATGGAGAAGCAGAAGGCCAAGAAGGAGGAGAAGAAGCGCGAGCGCGAGAAGGACTTCGTCGCCCCCGAGGAACCCGTCGACGGCGAGCGCAAGAAGAAGAAGAGAAAGACTAAGACGCAGGACGAGGAGTGAGGGCCCCTTTACGGCAATTGAGCGAGCGACGTTTCTGGGACAACATATGTCAAACCGGGGAGTTGCATCAATTGAGCGAGGATCTGCATGCGTGGAAATTGTCGATAACAGATCATGGCGTATCGTTGGGTTACATTTATAATGGGAGATGAAGGGCTAAATGTAGGGATAGTTGACATAGCTGCCTTATCATGCTGCATTTCTACACAAGCCTGCGAACCATAGCCATCAGACTTATTCGGCATAGAGTTAGTATAAAAGGCGGGTGGCATGGAGGTTTTCGGGGAAAGTGTAGCTGTAATTATAAAGGTTAAGGGATTAATCATGCACAGTCACTATATCCCAAGCGTCTAGATGTGAACAATTATATCAAAATTCAGGATGCTCATGATGCTTGATTGCCACCATCGGTCTCAGCCAACAGAAAATACCTAAACGCCCATAATCCCGTTTCGTTTAGTCTATCCTTAAAATTCATTACATAATGGTATCGGAGTCATCTTGGTATCCCTCCCGGCCTATCTCATCATGGCAGGTATTTACATTTCCCACTTTGCCGGAAATCTTGAAATTCTTCCCTCGCCTCTGTCCTCTTTCGCGTCAATCAATCAATTAACATAGTGTCATCTCCATCTAGCGCCGGACCTTTAGGCTCAGCGACAACGCCTCTCCCGCGGCCCGCTAACAACTCCCTCCTAATCTCCGGCCCTATCTTATGATGGCCGTGAGTCAAGAGCAAGTCTAGTAGGAGTTCGCGCTATTTAGAGTCCACATGTTAGTATTTGCTTCGTAGGAGGAACGGTAACGGGAAATTTCCCATAAGTAAACATCCGCCCCCGATCCACAACCAAATCGGAAAAATGGAAAGGGGGTGTTCATATGACTAACCTGGTCTTCTGTGATCTCATTCTTATACCGTATTGCGAATGACAGTACTGGGTATCAAGTTAGCTCACACTCATCTACAGAGAGAGAAAGTCAGATTGTTATTCTCAGTTAGAAACTCACATGTCTGATGCCATATTACTGGCAACTTGGCTTGGGTTGCAGCACGCTCTCCCATATTCATTACATCAGCCTCTGTCACCGAGGCTGGGTCAGTGTTGCGAAATCGCAGGAAATGAAAGACCAAGGCATCAACCACCTGCCAGCTAGTTTTCCGTTTCATTAGTTCGATGTTTCATGTGCTATGAAATGTAAATAGTCGCTAGGTAGGCAAGAACTTACGGCAAAGCGTAGCGCTTATCTAATAGGGTTTTGATGAAGACGTTTGTAGCCCCACCGCCTCTGTTCAAGTTAGCAATTGCAAGGAGTATAGAAAATGATTTAGAATGGCCCGTTGTTTCAAAGGCCTAAGGCACGTACTCTGTTCCAGCTGATGCTTGCCTTGCAGCAATCTATAGATTTGTTAGTGTGCGTTCTCCTAGACACATAGGATTTCGCCTACATCGCACAAGCCTTTTAAGGCGGCACCGCTATGAAGTACTATAGCAAAACCATGTTAATCGGAACGCCCAACATTTTTCGGTTATTATTCCATGATGGCGATAAATTGCTGACCTGGTATTGAAACACGGCTTTATAGGGTCGGTCAAGTTAGCATAGGTATTCATTAGGTCAGACCTCAACGGCTTTAGAGAGGCCTAGCAAACAAGACACTCACCTAAGAACAGCAGAAATGATGTGTGCTTGCCTTAGCGTCGCACCCCTCTCAACGAGACTAAATGCGACAAAAGGAGTCAGCGGTTTCCGTTCTAAGCACAAACCCTAAAAATTCGGGAAGTGCATCAAAGCCCTTAGACATGGAGGCAGTTATTACTAAGAAGATATAGCCGATATTACTTACGGGAAAAGCACGCCCTTAAAGAAAGCGGCACTTTTATAGAGTGATTTTCGGAGGGCGTCAAACAAATGGACGTTTAGCTTTTTAGTCTAGTAACAGTTGAAGTGAGTTAGTAGAGCTAATAATCATAGGGGATAAGAAACTGACCTCGTTTATGTCGTCGCATACGCGTTCCAGCACGACCATATTTAAAAACTCTCTTGCAACAGCAGGTGATGACGACACAAATAACTTCGTAGCAGCCAATACAGCATTAGGTGTCCAGCTATAGTATTACATATTAGCTATGCTATGACCGAGTCCACAAACCTAAGCAGCTTATGTTTCTCTACGTGGGAAACGACTCTTGAGACAGGAATGAATGGCAAAGATGCTATAACAACTTACTCGTCGGGCTTTGTCAATTGTATAATATCTTCCCACTATTAGAAAATCCCGTTAGCTAAAATTCAAACAAAAAGACGTAGCAATTGCACCGCGTAGTCACTTCGCAACTGGAACGGCCCTATATGCTGCTTTGATAGTATGCAAGAGAAGACGGCGGTATGGAATAGATTGGGTTCAAAGAAGTTCTATCGGAGCATGAGGCTAGAAAATAAAACAAGATGGAAATAGGGGGCAGAACAGAATTACTTACGTGTGGCACCGTTGGTAAAATCTTGAATGCCTTTGGTAATTTTCCGGACTTATATCGAGACATAAAAAGCCCCTATGCGATGAAGATACATTAATTAGGATCCCTCGCATCCAGTTTCCTCAAATAAACCAGGGTAGGTTCGGTGCGGTTCTCCGTTTGTAGAATCTGGTCATAAAATCTAAACTCACTGTGGAAGTGTTAGAGCATGAATTCAAAGGCGAAGAGTTAAACATAGTAGATCCAGCACATACCAATTTTAGTATACACTTCAACCACTTTAGGCGAGAATTCGAAGCTGTCTTCGGGGATTGCTTCGGCTCTATCTTCTCCGGCTTCATGAGCTGCAATGCGGGCTAGCTATACGGGAAATTCGTCGTTAGAAATGGTTTCATATAGGGGATATCGGAATCGTCCCTAGGGCCCCTCGGGTTTGTGCAAAACTATCGAGAGGTGAAAGAAGTACTTTGCAGGACTGAGAAAGGCAGCAATTCGGAAATACATACAATCTATTGAACTATTGTCAGTTATGCTATAGAGCCACTGTTGACGTTTAAATTCTACTCACCAAATCCGCCAGATTGGTACTCGTGCCTTGTTCTCCTCCCGACGACTCTTGCGATGCCCCTGTCGCCCACGGTCCTTCAGTGAGCAACGGATCGTCGAAGTCGGAGGGGAGGAATTGTTGGAAAGTCTGAAGGTCATCTGGGTCGACATCTATGTGTTCGTCCATCTCTTCGTCGTCGTCGCCCTCGTCCGCCCAGACCTCCTCGTCATCGTACGACCCAGCTTGTTCTCCATCATCGAATCTCGAGTCGAAACCAAAGGCACTGGTAGTGGTCGGTTCGGTTCGGCGTGCTGGAGCGTCTTCTTCTGCTAATTGACGGCCAATGTCGAGGATTTTCCTACTGGCGCGCGCATCGACGAAGTTATTCTCCCTCTCGTCGTCGCTATCCCGCTGCGATTTGGACTTCGATTTGCTGGGCCGATTCTTGAGGAGTCCGGATCCGACTAAATACTCCTCTTCTAAACCCCGTCGACCCGACTTGGGCGTTGTAGCTTTCGGCATAGTGTCGTCTAGGCCCGGGCAGTGGCCTATTTGAATAAGGATATTGGTGCGGCGGGATATCTCGAGGTGGTATCGTAGGAATATCGAATGTATGTTAGTCGGCCAGCTCGGGGCGCTGTACAGAGATCTCAATAATTTAGAGAAATTAAAAAATATAAGTGGGGTCCCCGCGTCTCCAAATCGGGGGCTCCATCCAATGAATAGCCAGTATCAGCGCTGTACCCACCTACCCCTCTGTTATCGGTGTTATCAGCTCTCTATCAAAAAAGTCGTGCTAATGAGCCCCTCCATCAAGCATCATAGCTCTAAGCTGCCATCCGTCATAATACGCAGCGAGAATCCCAACGGATTCTAACACGAATATTATTTCTATTCTAGCAGCCTTCACCTAACAGATCAAAATGCCTACAGAATTGGAAGAGGTAGGCAGTTCATAATATTCACTGATATAGCGGGAGCTAAATCGCAATGTGCAGCTAGTTGGTTTGATAATCGATCCAAACCCCCAGGTCCGACTCCTGGCCGCAGAGCATCTCGTGCCATATTCGATATCACAACCCAACATTTTCAAAAGCGAAAACCTAAAACCAGTTCACAATTTAAAACTTCTAATCAAAGATCTCCCAGTATGTTATAAGAATATCATCCCACTATACCACACTAAATGAGCGAGGATGAACTAATTTTGACGCTCCTTTGCTAGAATACGGCTGAGCATATCATTACAATTCTCATTAATCTCTCGGCCGATCATGAGATACTAGAAAATCTAACTTCGGATGACAAGTTCATATCCGAAGTTTTAAGGCAAATAATTGTAAGTACATAAGGCCACGATGAAGCTAAAATCCTAACATGGATTGATTTGATTAATTCACTGCGGTCTCACTAACATGCGACATGATAGGTACCAACTGAGCCCAATGCGAACCTTCTTTCCATGTTACTCGCTAATCTGGCTAAATCGGATTCTCTGAAATCCATTCTTCACAAAAAACAAGCTCCGCCGGACGAACTCAAGTCCAATGATTTGGTTATAAACCAGCTAATTGATCTTTTCGTGAAAGAAGCAGCATACAACAAGCAGGCTGACTTCGACCATCTATCATACTTATTCGCCGATCTCACTAAACATGCCGAACTACGGCATCACTTTGTCCGACGGCAGGACTATGATGGTGTCATCCCCATCACAAAGCTCAAAGTCTTCACAGAGCACAAGTCGGACATTCGGCGAAAGGGAGTCGCATCAACTATAAAAAACGTGGCCTTTGACGTGCCGTCGCACCCGCTCTTCATATCCGAGGATGATATCGATATTTTGCCTTACATATTATTGCCCATCACGGGCAACGAAGAGTATGACCTAGAGGAAACCATGGCCATGCTGCCGGACCTGCAGCTGCTTCCCCCGGATAAGCAGCGAGATTCGGATCCCAACATCATTCAGACTCACGTCGAGACCCTACTGCTTTTATCAACTACACGTGAAGCCCGGGATCACATGCGTAAAGTCAATGTATACCCGATTATTAGGGAGACGCACGCGCGGGTACAGAATGAGGGCGTACAAGACGCTTGCGAGCGGCTAGTGCAAGTCCTCATGCGGGACGAGGCAGACGAGAAGCCTGCATCACGTGTGGATGATCTCGGCGAAGTCAAAGTGGGCGAAGGAGATACCGGAGATGACGACGACGATGATCAGATAGTAGAGGTTTAGGAGCCGCCCGTCTGTCGATATACTTTTCCCCAGCGTGCCAAGTCTTATACATCTAATTGGCGAGACGGCTGGACTAGTCTCAGATGTCTTGTGATCCTACACTGCAGGACGCAGCTAAGCGTGAAAAAGAAAGTAATCCCAATACAGATGGTGCCCGAGCGAAACTGGAAGTAGACGTGTGGCGTAGACGCTTGTTACCTGCTGTAGAAGAGCTATTTTTGTCAATCCAACTACGGCTCTCGGTGTGGAAAAGAAGCTCGCCGTCATACATGCCCAGAGTCCAGACGGATGGCTGGGGCGGATATCGGCTCCATGTTCTCGGTTCCGAACTGGGTAAAACGACGCACTTAACCTATCCACGTAGTAGGTACGGAGGTACCGTGCCACACGAAAGGTGCTTTCGGCTCGGATATCAGGCCAATATATAGGTAGGTTGATCATAGGCACTTTGCGGCAAGCAGATCCCGTATAAGTTGGAAATCCCAAGATGCTTCCAAGCCACGCTAAATAATTAGAGGCGAGTTATAAAGCTTGTGTTGCTTGTAGCTCTTAATTACTGGCATGAGACTGATTGCTAGTGGCGATCAAAGTTGAAGATAGAAATGTGTAGCAAGCACTTCTCATTCTGTGCTAGGTAACGAGCTGAGCCTTTCCTCGAGGGCTAGAAGCCAAACGTAACTATATCACGGCATGCTAAAGAATCTGCAGTTCTAGATAGGAAATAGTCGTACACCATCCCACGCTTTAGGCGCATGTGATATGGGTTAGACAGGGCACCGAGAAACCAATAGCATCGGTTCTAAACTCGCGCATGAAGAGAGGTGGCGATCAAGTAGGGTACGAAGGGGTGATATAATGTGTTTGTGTAACTAGGTATCTACGTGTCAATTTTCGAGACGGTATTTTCCTAATTTTAGGTAGCTACACATGGCTATATTGACCACTCAACGTAAATTCTTAATACCCTTTTTACACATGCTCTCCTATAGCTGTCTAGTTTATAACTTTCAAGCTTCTAGTATTGCTCAATAGTGGTGTGTTCTGCCGTTCGGTTCCGTTCCATATCTGCTGCCTAACTTGCAGAATTTTAACCATAAAGAGACAACATGCTACGGCTTCAACCGCAAGCTACATTTAAGTAACTACAGATAGTTAAGCGCCCGACTTGGCAACATTCTACTTTGATAGTGTTGTGGTATTGTGCTATAATTTTCTTCGTGGTACGATACGGAAAAAGCTAACCCAAGGAACCCATCTACGAACAGGCCCTCAACTTCCAGTTGGATCACTATTTTAGAGTCCAAAATTGTCACGACCGTTGCAGGTCCTAAAGATGTATAGGTGCGCCTTCAGGCCTAACCACCATACGCTATTCTTGCTAGCTGGTCTTATACACGGTATGCCTCCTATTTGGCGTGGCCGCATGGTGGAGGCCGTCGATTTGGATGATGGATCTTGACAGAAATCAACTCTGTCGGAAATAAACGGCTTGGCGAATCTCTTGTTCTTCTTGGATCCGGCATTGTCGAAATCCTTGGTCCTTAAGCTCCAAAGCTTGACCGAGGCAGCTTAACTTCGCCCCATAGGATAGGAAGCGGCCTTTCATTAAATTATAAGGCCGACTTGCTGTCCTCGAGAGAAGGAAGAAAAACTAACCCCCTTTCACGCGCCTTTCACGTAAGTATTACATGAAGTGGTGTGAAAGAAATACCTGTATTATTGGATGGGGGAGATTTTAGGGAGATTGGCCACCAGTATTATGAAAATAGAATCGTAACAGTGCCCGTAACTGTAGCATAGCTAGGTGGTCTTCGGCCACTAGATTGGCTAGACCCGAGGCGTTATTTCTTGAAGCAAATGCTTTCAGCTTCTACTAGGTAGTGATGGGTGGTGAACCACCCCAGGAAAGACAATACATACGGTCTCGATCGTGGAGGTAGAGGCCCGTGGACTAATGCGCGACTCTCATTGGCCGCTGACTAGTCGGATCTCCCGCGACACATTTGCATTTAGTAACCTAACTAATCGTTGTTCGTAATGCCCCTGCAGGATCGACCCCAGCAGAGCCATGCGCTTTCACGATTGACATATGCATCATACAACAGCCCTGTGCACATGTCTACGGATCGCAAACTTTGGGTTTGTACCTACGTGATAGAGGCAGTGTCGCTACGGAAATTTAATGTTCTTGGCTGCCTGCTCCCGTGTACTCGATGCGTGGTATTTTTGGCGCTGTCGCCGCAGTGCCGGCTTGGCTAAGTCTTGTTTTTTGTGTTTGGACTATTTTGTCTTTTTAGAGTTATGTACCTGTCTCGCCTGTTCTCTGGGCGTTGTCTTGTACATACCTACGCATATCTGTCTAAGTGCGGCGAACATGGATAGACCCGTGGCTTTCAACTCCCAGCCAATCGTATCCGCGGAATGGAGAAACGTGCGTCTATCCGCAACCCTCATTCGCTCGTGACGTCATGGGTCTCCGGTATCTAGATTGGGGCTTATCCCCATCCGGAATGGCGTCTCCGCGGTGCAACCGGGATTGTGAACGGCTTCTCAGCCTCGAAACAATCGCCCACAACATCCAACATATCCGATGAGTAACCCTGACCACGACTGCTCGCTTCGCCAACCCTTCCACCAGGCTTCTATTGCAGATCTTGCAGGCATGGACCGGAGAAAGCCAAAATGGTCTACCATTATAGGTTAGCCGGCATTGAATCATGGTTTCCTCTGCTTGTACTAGGAAGAATCATTCCACTGCTTGTTCCAATTGAGTTTTGATAGCGTAACGAAATACGCATCCTCACTTTCCTTCACAATGCGAAAGGCGTGGCCTAACAAGCAGGTAGCATACCATCTACGAGCCGGCGACCCGCCGAGTATCTCTAGGCATTTCTGAGTCGTCAGGTTTGTTTTCAATTTGCCGTCGTGGTATACGCAATGTGCCATTCGGTCTACAAAACAGAACGCATGCAGAGTCGCAACATGTTGATTGGATATGAAGATATGAAGGAGTAGGAATCATATTGTCCCAATAGCTCCAAGCGACCCTCAGGAGGGTCTAGTGCGCCTTACCAATACTAGCAAGTCTACATATGCAGTCTCTAGTGTAATAACTAAGCGCACTCAACATGGTAGGCCGGACGTACCGCGGCTGCGGACGGCAGATCACGTTGCCCACCACCATTGGAGCCCTGCTATGGACTTTCGATGGCGCGCCAAGTACCTCGACACGATCCTAACTACTCGAAATGCAGAATAAGGTCTACAGTCATCAGTGGTGTGATGTCACCAGTCGATCCCGCCGACTTGGTACGGCCCTGCTTTGGCAGCTCAGCTCGTTGAGAGAAAGTTGGAGATGGCAGTGCCAGAAAGGGTTAATAGCTGTGACATTAAGACTCATTTCATATACATCAAACCCGTCCTTTCCGCCTTATGCACCGACACGGACAGGCTAACAGTAGCATCTAGTTCCCAGATTTAGTAGGTAACTAGCCCAGGTCCCTTTTTTATTTTATTTTTTTTCCCTTTTAGTATAATTCGAATACGTACTCTCTAGTATACCATTCCCTGCACTCTACCTGGGATCCTTCAAACCAACAGACGACAAGGATCTGCTGGGAACTTTATTTATTTTGGGTATAATACAGACCCCTCCCCCCTCGTACGCCTATGCGTCTTCTCTGAGTTGAGCCCAGGTAGGAGCAAGACCAGCACTCCAAGGTTGATCGTTCTCTCATACTCCAACTCTAAGTAGACGGCAACTTTCTTTTACAACTACCGTTTACTCTTTTGATTCTTACGCGTTTATTTCTTCTCCCTATTGGGATACAACTGCGCTCCTCGCCGAACCGAATCCCTTAACCGAGCCATGTCGGAGGAGAACGCCCCGGCCGCTCCGCCGGCTCTCGCTCACAAGACCGCCGGCGGCAACAACGCCTACCATAACTTTCACAATGACTTCCTCCACATTCAGGACCCTAATGAGCGTCGACGACTCGCACTCGCAGAGATCGACAAGGCTCCTTTCGGTTGGTATCATGTGAGGTACGCATTAGTCAGCTCTGTACTGGTTTATCGAATCCTAATGAAGTGGGATATAGAGCGTGTGTCGTAGCTGGTGTTGGCTTCTTTACCGATTCCTATGATATCTTCGTCGTCAGTTTACTTAACATCATGTTGGGAATTGTATACTTCCAGGATGCGAAGGGCAAGCTTCCTCAGGCCTCCGATAACGCGATCAAGCTAGCTACCTCGGCCGGTACTGTTGTTGGTCAACTTGGCTTTGGTTACCTTGCCGATCATGTTGGTCGAAAGAAGATGTACGGTCTCGAGTTGATTGTAATCATCTTCGCAACTATTGGTCAGGCCCTCTCGTCCGGCTCACCCTCGGTCAACATTGTCGGCCTTATTATTTTCTGGCGTGTGCTGCTCGGAGTAGGCATTGGAGGAGACTACCCACTTTCTAGCATTATCACCTCTGAATTTGCTACGACTAAATGGCGTGGTGCTATGGTAAGATATCTTGAGTTATTCATTCCCTATTCTGAGGTATAGATGGAGAAGGCCCGCATAATACGGAGTGCCCTACTTCTAAATCATCTAAACCCCCTTTTGAAATCTACAGTCGCTGACGATATACAATTTGATAGATGGGCGCTGTCTTTGCTCAGCAGGGTATCGGTCAGCTTACCGCTGCTTTCGTAATGTTGTTCCTCACCCTCGGCTTCAAACAGGCTCTGTCCCAGTCACCTAGCATCGACCAATGCGATGAGTGGTGTGCTGTTGCCGTGGACAAGATGTGGAGAGCTCTAGTCGGGTTTGGCGCCGTCCCAGCAGCCATTGCTCTATATTACCGTCTAACAATCCCTGAGACACCTGTAAGTTTGCTTCTACAAAAAGGTTGAAAAGGAGAAACTAACACAAAACAGCGATAGTGAGTACATCTTGAATTTGCTTGGCGAAAATTTGAGTCCGATGGCCTAGCTTTTGGCTAAAGCAACGAATATCTCGCGGTTTTGAAAGGCCGACTTAATATGTTGTACATGGAGATGACTAACTTTGTGTGTTATAGCACCTTTGATGTCGGTCGCGATGTTGAGAAGGCTGCGGAAGATGTTAAGGCGTATATGTCTGGCAAGAATGAGGGCGAGCCTGACGACGTTGCCCGTGTCCAAAATCGTATTGCGGCTCAGGAGCAGATGCAAGTCCCCAAGGCCAGCTGGAGCGATTTCATCCGACACTACTCCATTCCCAAGAACGGTTTACTCCTTTTCGGCACTGCGGGCTCGTGGTTCCTTTTGGATGTTGCATGTGAGTATTAAATATGAAGTTGATACAATATTACTGTACTGATAAGCCGTAGTTTACGGCGTTTCCCTCAACAACGCTTCTATCCTAGAAACTATCGGCTACTCGACCAGTGGCGCCCATACCACCTACGACTACCTATACAAGACCTCTATCGGTAACCTTATCATCGTTCTCGCAGGAGCTGTGCCGGGCTACTGGGTTTCCGTCGCTACCCTCGATACCCTAGGCCGAAAGACGATTCAGATGGGCGGTTTCATAATCCTGACCATCCTATTTATTGTATGGGGTTTCGCTTATAACCACATCTCGGAGCACGCCAAGCTCGCTATCTTCGTCCTAGCCCAATTTTTCTTCAACTTCGGTCCCAACATGACGACATTCATCATTCCCGGCGAGGTGTTCCCTACCCGTTACCGATCGACATCCCACGGTATCTCGGCCGCCTCCGGTAAGATCGGTTCCATCATCGGCCAGGGCGCCATCGCCACCCTGCGCTACCGGGGCGGCGGTACCTGGTTGGACCACGTGCTCCAGATCTACGCCCTGTTCATGCTGCTCGGTATCTTCACCACCCTCTTCGTTCCTGAGACGAAGCGGAAGACGCTCGAGGAACTAAGCGGCGAGGACCAGTTCATGCCCGCTGCTGTCGTTAATGACAACGGTAGCAGCAGCCATGAGAAGAGGCCGGAATCTATGTAGTTTCACCTCGTTTTGAGAACAATGGATAAAGGTTATAAGGCTTCGGGATCAGATACCACATTCGCTTCAAGGTTACTATATATATTTTTTGTAAGAAAAAGGCTGGGGACGACGTAATGTTGAATGATTGGTGTGAGAGGTGTAAGATGGCCCTTGGGCTAGTTGTTAGACCACTTTTTTTTGTTTGAGAGAATGTGCTGATAATTTCAATACATATACCAAGCTCTTCCACAACATGAAAGACTTAAATTTTGATTACATGATACAGTCCATCGAATACTTGCTCATCCTTGAACACGTGGATATAGCCTCATGGAAGATTACCAGATCTCTAAATTATGACCTCAAACCTCATAGCGATATGCGACTTATTGCTGTAACTACCTCCGATCGCCGTCTACGCTTGAGATCTCCACGAGCTTGGAAATATGCTTGTCTTTATAATACCTTTTTATAGCTTTTATTCTCGCTTCTGTATACATTATAATTTCTAGTTGCTTACGTTTCAATAGGGATGATCTAGGTATGTAAGCATTAGATATGAGTCTGAGTAACATTACACGATCGGCCGGCTCCGGGCTAGATAACAAGGGTTTGCTCATTTTTCTCATGCCTATTTCTCATAATTGAGTTAGTACTTCTCATTTGAATTTGAGCTGCCATATAATGAATCTATAAGGAGTCTCATTATATTGACCTGTATCTCTTGAGAACCTGCTAGCTAGTTATGATGAAAATTCGGTGGGGAAAAAAAAAAAGAAAGCAAAAGAAAATTGAACTGCCGACCTTGAAATGACAAAAGAATCGCACCTTCTAGCGGAACTGAGTTCATAGCTGGTCTGCGACCGGAAAACCTCTGAATGCCTATGGCCCTGCCTCTGGCACAGAGATTTGTCCTGCCGACTACTTTACCACTAGACCATATAGGCCTAGTTGGGAACGTCTGTTGAAAGGTTGCGCACATATCGAGGCTTATAACCCTCCTCGTTGCATCTTTTACTAGAAAGAAAGAGATAACAGGACGCGTTGTGTCTTACAGAGAGGGTGTTGAATTAAGTTCACCTCTCGGGTTGGTTCTGTGACCCCTGATCGCTGTCCTTTTGACCGAGGTCCCGAGAAAGAATCCACTGCCAAGATCCCCCAGAATTCTTCAAAGCTGGGGTGTTCTGTGGTCGGGGCACCGGGATTCTGTTTCAGGGCTAGCTCAGGTGATTTGCGGTTAGCGTGCGAAGTGGAACGACTATCTGGTAATGTTCTCCAATTGCCACCAGCTGATTTCAAAAGCCTCATGATTTAGACCATTTCACCTCCCGGGACACGAGTTATCGCATAGCATTGACGTTCATGTTTGTTCAAGTTTTCCTTGCTGCTGCTTATAATATCTAGAGGGACTGCATCTGTTCCCCAGACTGGTTGCAACTTTGTTTGTTTCTCCTCATAGAGTTTTGATATCCCTGTACCTCTTTTGCGGTGTGACATCACCACGTTGGCTAAGCATCTCCGAATTTCATCCTCGGCAATTCAGGCGTTCACCTAACTCGAGACGAAATTCTACAATTGAATCATCACAATAGACGGACCAGCGACCGGTCATAATTTGCAGGCTCCTTCACCATGCCGCCGCTCTCAGGACCCGAGATCGCGAAACACGATAACAAGGACTCATGCTGGGTCGTGATACATGTATGAGAGATCTCATTGAAAGGATATATATATGTTGCTGAGTCCGGGGGCTGACCTATGGTATTCCGGTAGGGAAAAGCATACGATGTCACAGATTTCCTGCCAGGTGTGTTTGAGCTGCCGTCTCTTATGGAGGATAGCCAAACCTCCCACTGTTACTGACTTGAAAGTACAGAACATCCCGGTGGGATGAAAATCATATTAAAATATGCAGTGAGTACTATGTGTCTTCGGACGTATGATTTATTGTGTTGACAAGGATGCGAAAAGGGAAAAGATGCCACTGAAGAGTTCGACCCAATTCACCCCCCGGACACTCTAGACAAGTACCTAGACAAGTCTAAACACCTAGGCCCTGTCGACATGAACACGGTCGCCAGGGTAGAGGAGGTAGAGGATCCAGATGAAGCTGCGCGGCAGCAGCGCATCAAGGACAAGCCTCTGCTTTCACAGTGCTACAACCTAATGGACTTCGAATCTGTCGCCAAGAACGTGATGAAGAAGACGGCGTGGGGATATTATTCAAGCGCGGCTGATGACGAAATAGTAAGTTCCTTGCAACCCCCTCCCCTTTTTCTACCTCAGGGCAGCGATATCGGGGGATAATCAAGATAAATCCGAATCAATACTAATACTACTACATGACAGACACTCCGAGAGAACCACGAGGCCTTTCACCGGATATGGTTCCGGCCCAAGGTCCTCGTCGACGTGAAGAACGTCGATTTCAGCACAACCATGCTTGGCACCAAGGTCGACATGCCCTTCTACGTAACGGCCACAGCCCTCGGAAAGCTAGGCCATCCAGAGGGCGAGGTAGTACTAACGCGAGCGGCACACAAGCATAACGTAGTGCAGATGATCCCAACGCTTGCATCCTGCTCGTTCGACGAGATCGTCGATGCGCGGCAAGGCGATCAGGTTCAGTGGCTGCAACTATACGTGAACGCCGACCGCGCTATCACGGAGCGCATCGTGCGGCACGCCGAGGCGCGCGGGTGTAAGGGTCTCTTCATCACCGTCGACGCGCCCCAGCTCGGCCGCCGCGAGAAGGACATGCGCTCCAAGTTCGTCGACCAGGGCTCCAACGTGCAGGGCGGGCAGGAAACCGACACGTCGCAGGGCGCCGCGCGCGCCATCTCCTCCTTCATCGACCCCTCGCTCTCCTGGGCCGATATCCCGTGGTTCCGCTCAATCACCAAGATGCCCATTGTGCTTAAAGGCGTGCAGCGCGTCGAGGATGTTGTCAAGGCTGTTGAGTGTGGGGTTCAGGGCGTCGTGCTCTCGAACCACGGTGGTCGCCAGCTCGAGTTCGCGCGCTCTGGCGTTGAGGTCCTCGCTGAGACCATGCCTGTGCTGCGCTCAATGGGCTTGGAGGACAAGATCGAGGTCTTCATCGACGGCGGCGTACGTCGCGCTACCGATATCCTCAAGGCGATGTGTCTCGGTGCGAAGGGTGTTGGGATCGGCCGGCCGTTCCTGTATGCTATGTCTGCGTACGGCCTTGAAGGCGTTGACCGTGCTATGCAGCTCTTGAGAGACGAGTTGGAAATGGGCATGCGGCTCATTGGGTGCACAAGTATTGACCAGCTCAACCCCTCACTCCTTGATACCCAGAATCTCGGAAGCCATGTCACTAGCGTGCCGGTTGATAGTCTCGGACATAAAGTCTACGATCCCCTCGCGACACCGGCGTGGAAGACGCCGAAGTCATCTAAGCTGTAAAGAATGAATGGACATTTGTATGGGAGAAACCTCTTAGATTGGGCCGGATCAAGCAATTTGCACTTCGAAATTCTCTTTAGCCTCGGAGCTTTACAATGTAGACGAGCGTTATTGGTAACATATAATAGGCCATGATTAATGCGCCTCACACCTTCTTAAGTGTTAACCCAATTTGCCAATTTGCAACCCTGCGGGCGTATATGTCTCATCTTGGCGACATCACAATTTGTATCGTTTAAGCCAGATGGAGAGTTAAGGAAATCGCAGACCGGGATTTGTCCTACTATCTAGAGTCTTCGCGGAACTCGTTATTACTCTTGCTTGAGTCCCTGTATATACTATGCAGACTTATAGGCGTACCAGTAGTGATTTAATTGTTATCTATCTGGTGTATTCTAATCGCGTGACATTCGGGTAGCTAAATTTCTCTATCTCTCTAGGTTTGACTCGAACTCAGCTTGGGCAAGCAGTAGGTCCTGAGCATGAAGGATCTAGACTGTTCGTTTCCTTGTGACACATTATGCGAGAAAAAGCTCTGGGAGCTTCGGGGAATCAGTGGCTGGTAATAGTTGAGATGAAAAACCATAGGCAGACATATGCGGTAAAAAGATCCCTATAGATAAAAGAGAGAGCTTTCGCATGCATTTTTAATACTTTGTTCATTCAATACCACTTTCTATTTCGACTAACAACCAACCTCCTTACTGCTACCTAACCCACCAACTACGCACGCTACCATGGCTCAGAACCTCACTCTAGTAGCACTGCCGCCGGAGACAGTCATAGAGATTTATCTTCATCTCTCAGGTTTCCGAGATGTTTTCGCACTCTCAGCATCATGTCTTTATCTCAACGCTATTTGGCGCGACAATACGACAGCAATATATCGAGCTATTGCGCCATCTGAAAGAGCATTGGAAGATGTGGAACACGCCCGGCAACTTCTTGCGGACCAGGGAGGAGCGCCAACCGATAGCCCTACCCTAACCGCACACGACGTGAGGTGCCTGTTTCGCAATGCGTGTAAAGCAAACAGAGCAGCCGATTTCTACGACCTAATAACGGACCCAACAACACACAGTAAGTTAGGAACCTCTCAGGCTCTTCCACTAGACAAAAGCTAAGGGTCTTACTTCGCCCAATTTTATTGCTCACCTAGAACCCAATACCCAAGATTTATAAGTGCTTATTACCGCGCTTGGAGCCTCCTTGAACTTGGGCCATCCCGCTGGAAGGAGAGATGCGAGTCCTACACATTCCACCAACTCTACTACACGTCAGAACTTCTTGAAATGCGTCATACGATAGGCGAGGAGCAAATATCACCTAACATGGAGGCAATTATCTATTATCCCGAAGCAGTCGATTTGGGGCCCCAAGATAGGCTGCGTTATGAGCTCATGGCCGTTATGAGTAGAATGCTACAGGACATGGAGGGACCTGGGGAGTATTAAATCCTTTGACCTTTGTTCGAACCCGTGATGGTTACAATACTGGATCGTTTGCATAAAGAGTTTTACGAGGAAGTCGTTAGCTAGCTCAACCACGGCCTTACGACGAGGATATGAGAGAAGTGGTTTGGGGTGACAACTCCGACGAGAAGACATACCGACGGAAGTACCACAATAGTGCAAACGACGATAACAAAGTAATGCCTTTCTCCCATTACCACAATAAGCGTTTTCTATTTCTATGTTGTATCTGAACTACGCATAGAGTAATTAATACATAGGATCCAGGTGACCAAAGTGAAGTGAATCCTAGAGATCTTAATGTCTTACGCATATTGAAACAAAACAGCATTGGAGCAGAATAAGTTCAAATATCATATGTGTAAGGGCATTAAGGGTTCCCCCGGTGACGATCACTGTCTCCAACTATTCGTCCAAAAGACGGGGAATTCACTAGTAGCGCTAGTAGTAGAACAGCAATCAGGAGACTCGATCAGTTTCTCAGAGGATGCCGAAAGCGGTGAACTAAGGACACAGGTAGACTATATGAGCCATGGTCAAGTTTTTGTCTGTGGATAGACTCGCGTATGAAAACCGAGCGAAGTTGATGAAGATTACGCTTAGTGGATACGATATGATATTATTTTGTGATAGGAAAATGCCAATGAGGAAAGGAATGATATTTGTTAGTAGGTTCGCTGCCGACTTAGCACTCATGACCATTCCGGAAACTTCAGTCTGTTAAAAAGGGGTGCTCTAGAGTGAATAGATAGGTTACCCACAACTGGATACAGTTGCAGTCTAGGACTCAATGAAAATATCAATTGATCCATGAATGTCTTTTATCAGCTATATACTAGGTAGATCAGTTGAATTAGTCTCTGGCTGTGGAGAAAATCATTTTGTTCTTTACCTAGAATCTTAGCTCGAAAAATTCATACTTAGCTACCTTTAGACCGATCGCTCTAAGAAACCGCTAGTCATATTTGCTGCAACCTAGCAATTCTGTTAATAGCCATCCGTTCTAATCGAGCTCTCTACTCATAATACCCAGCCGCTACTATTCAGTCACCAACAGAAATAAATCAAGAATATAAGCTTATATAATTTAACTTATAAAAGTCGTTTTATTTAATTAAGAAAACTAAGAAAGTCTCAGTTGGTCTCTGATACAGGGCCCTTATTGGGCAGATGTGACGCACAGCCCGTCCAGCCTCCTCCGAGGTCGGTCTATCCAGAACTGTGGCTCCTAGCCGTACAACACCGAGACTCTAACATAGCAGCACTGCTAGAAATTACTCGAGACAGAGCTAGTCTCCCAATGCCCGGTGTTCGTCTGCTTCGAGAGTTTTGAAATGAAATACACGTCGAAGAGGTAGTGTACTCATAAAAGGCTACAGGTAACGACTCCCGTGTAATAATCAATTGCTATCGCTGACCCTGTTATGTAGCTTGTTGGCACGCGACCAAGCAAAGGTAAGCACACGATAATATTAGAAGTAGATTGTGACCTTTGAAATCAACTCTCGGGAAAAGATCTGTAAGAAGACTGAGATATTGACATTTCTTTATACGCTTCTAGTCTCTATCGTCTAGATTAGCTAAAACTCAGACTGCCTTAATAAGTGGGTTAACGTGCAACACCAGGTGCTCAAGGTAAGATCCTAGAAACCTGATTAGCCAAGAAGATCCACACCTCGCTAAGTTTAAAGCGAACAAGCTACCTACCATCGACGCGGGCTCGAAAATCTGTCGGTAGATCTTCGCTTTTATCCTGAGTTCAAGCTCAAGCCAAAGCATCACAAGATCTCGCTATCTTCCACCGATGCCAGCTACAAGTTAACTTCCACTCGAAAATATATCATGGTGAAATCGCCAGTCACTTATATACAAAGCTCGGCTCATGATGAGCAGAGCAAGACATTCCAAGGTCGAAGAAAAGTGATAGATACAATGGAGACCATCTTGTCACCATCCCAGACTCACTTATCCTCTCTACCGAGAACTTGTGTTCTTCACGGGCCAAGAGGAATAGGAAAGTCTCAGACTGCACTGAGATACTTTCACGAGCGTAATCGTGAGTACGATGTTGCCCTATGGCTGCGGGCCAATAATGCTGAAAGTCTCCTTGCTGGATATCACGAAACTGCCGTCAAGCTGGGTTTGCTGGATCCAATTCACAATACAAGTCATGAAGGTGAATACAACCCGAAGCAGGTCCTGGACTGGCTTCGAAAGCCACTCAAGGAGCCCTCGAACCCTAGGAGCCAACCATTGAGTTGGCTGATCGTGTTTGACAACGTGAACGACGAGAGTGTCCTAACAGAGAAGTTCTGGCCAGCAGGGGCTATAGGGTCTGTGATCATCACCACTTGCAACCCAATGATATCAGAGATTAAAGCCTCCCCAGGAGGAGACCTTTTACTTGATTGTCTGTCAAGAGACGAGGCCGTATCCCTATTGCGCGCTAAGCTTCCCTCAATGCTAACCGCCAATGAGTCTAAAGAGAATATGCAACAAGCTGTCGAGCTCTTAGCGTGTTGGCCGCTATTTGTCGTTCAGATTGCTGGAATAATGCAACGCCTAAAAATCACACCGTCGAAGTTCATAATCAAGTACAAGTCCCAGGATGCGCGACATTTATTGTATGACAAGACTGAGCGTAGCGAAGATGGGTACACAACCCCGTTGCTAAACCTGTGGTCTCTCGAAGATTTCGATCGCCCAACGGCGCGTCTGATGAGTGTTTTATCGCTGCTTTTGCCTAACAACATTCCAGAGTTCGTTCTCAAGGACACTCAAGATGCATCAGGTCTAGATGGGTATCCGTCAGTAAGCGAATATGACTTTTCGCTGTCCCAGCTAGAGCAGCACTCTATAATCACACGAATGCCTTCATCAAACGGATGGGGACAAGAGGTGTCCATCCACTCTGTCATTCAGAAGGTCGTCCGGGCCCAGCTCCTGATAGACGTTCAGAATTTTTCGGACGTGTTTCGGTCAACGGTAAGGATGCTGATGGCCTTCTGGGACTTCCAATCGATACCCACTACCGAGTACAAAGAGCCAGCTGTGGCGGAAAAAGGTCGGTGGGAACGCTGCAAAATGCTACTACCGCATATGGGCCAGATGAGAATGATGTTTGATTCGTTGCATAACGATACCAAGCAAGCCTGCGCGACAGAGAAGTTTTTCTACATGATGAATGAAGCTGGATGGTGAATCAACCACCCCTGATGTGGCAATTCGCGCTAACCAAGTCATAGGCACCATTTTCTTCTCCGCAACTTGGACGAGGCGACTGACTGGGCGGATCGTACACTGCGATACTTTGAGCTCTGTGGCATAGACGAATATCCCATGTTACGAGCTTGTCAATATGCGACTCTGTCAGCAGTAGCGAGAACTCGCAATCAACCCGGCCTAGCTTACGAGAACTACGACAAGTGCTTCAGTATCAATCTTGAGGTTTACCGAAAGACCAATGTTGTCACTTCCCAGCTCGTTGCAGCTTACACTGAGTTGGCACGTGTCCTGATTCAAAAGGGCGACCTTGAGGCAGCTGAAATTAAGATAGAAGAATCAATTCGCCTTCGGAAGCAGATGCCCAACTTCAAGCGAGTCCAGCTCTATAGTCCCATCATTTTCGGGTCCTACATTCATATGATCAAAGGAAACTTCAAGATTGCTGAGAAGCAGTTGCTACAGGCATTGAACGATAGAAAAGAGGAGTACAAGATTGAAGATGACGTGAAAAGCAAACGGCAGGTTCAACGTCCTGCACAACTGATGTAAACAACAGGCTAACACTCCTTTAAAGATCTGGACATATTCTCTATTGCCTGGGAAATGTCGTCTCGAAAGACCGTCCCTTCGAGGGGAGCGAGTATTTCCATCGATCACTGAAAGTATTCCAGCAAACGGGCAGTGATTTCGACCTCGACCTGGCGCAATGTTGCTACAAACTTGCGCAATACTATCTCCAGGAGGAATCTTCTGACACTGCAACGTAAGTAATTCCGATAATAGCACTCAGCTTGCTCCCAAGCTTATCATGGCGCGTATCTTTGTTTAGTCAAATGATCGACAAAGCAATCGAAATATTCTCACATTACAAATATTTTGAACCTCATCATGCCAGAGCCCTATGGGTGAAGAGTCAAATAATGAGCCAGACTGGCGACTGCAAAGGGGCTCATGCCATGGAAATTGAGGCTTTGGAGATCTTGCGCGGTCACGTATCGGGCGACCGTGAGTGGAGCACAGCGCTTTCTTTAGAAGATCTTGACCAATTAGTTCCAGTATGGGATCGATGAGCGAGTGGTTACCTAGTCAAACTGGACCTTTGATTTTCTTCCGCGTGTGACGGAGTTCTAGCTCATATCAGATACAATTCCCGTCCCTGAACGAAGCGTGGAACAAGAAGATCGAAGAAACAACAGGAGTTAACTACGTGAGATATATCTATTGTTTAACTATCCTTAACTTGGGAGATAAATGACCAAGTTTTTCCCCACCAATTTACCACTTGAATATACGTTGGATCACGCGACACTCTGCTCCAAGAGAATCGTGCATTGATACAGATGTACTACATTCAGTGAATTAGGCTGATTGAGAGCCTTACCATCCGCCCCGTGAGGCCGAGAACGGTTAAACCTTAAGAATCGGACGCCCGGAAATCCATTTTTATTAGACTACAAGGGTTGTCCTTCTAGTCATCCCAATCATAGTGTTGAGGCAATCTTCCCCTGACTACTAGAGAGGGAAATGATCGGGATGTTAAAAAGGCGGCGGATAGCTAGCACCGTTGCTAAGTGCCGCATAAGCAGGTATTTCAACTGCCTATCTATATAGGTACCTGTGATCAGTCAAGGTCCCATATTGACAGCGGTCTGCCTTTGGTAGTGTTAACGTATAGCGTTGTAGTTCTGTTCCACAGCACAAAAAGACCGGGGGAGAAGGGGGAGGAGGGGGGGGGGGGGGGGGGGGGGGGGGCACACATGTCTATAGAGTCACCAAGTACTTCAACGCAGAAGCATCCGTAGAAGTAGGTGTATTCATGTGTGAATTAACAGCTTAGTTGAAAGAACAGGAGGTCTAGTACTCTATCTGTATAAAATGAACTATTGCGCCTGTCAGGTAGCCTAGGAGACCACACACACATATATGCTAACATGATAATAAACTTCGCACAAACTAATAATAATTGAAGAAAAGCCACCAAGGGAGAAGCTTAACAGCCATGGTTAGAAAATTATTAGAGACGGCCACTGCAAAATCTAACTATGGCCCGTCAGCTGCCTCTTTGCAACCATCGTTTGATCTCGCCTCTTTCTCTCTCACACACACTTTCTCCCTTTTCTACCCGTTATTTTTGCCCCCACTAGGAGGCAACCCACTAGGGCCCAGAGAATACCTCAATTACAGTTTGAGATACGGTTGTCGAAGCCTTTGTGTAGGCATTAGGTATTTTAAGACACCACTCAACCAAATGGATAAATCAGGTTGGGGTCCCAAATCAACATGATCCGATGTCGCTGCTTCAGGTGTTCCTGAAGGTTCCAGGAGAAATTCATTATCTCAGGAATCAGTTTCATGGCCTGTTCCTTGTCTTCTTCTTTCCCAAACTCCTCGTAACGCATCAGGAGCATATTTGCTAAATGTCTCGCTTCATCTTGCACGAACGATAATTTATTCTGCTTATACGCGGATAATCTGATCGCATTGCGTGACGCAGGAATAGCCTCGTCCAAGTCCATCGGGTCTCCGATAACTCGATATCGTTCTTGCAGCATCTTGCTAAGGGTGCTCAGATTTAAAGCCAAAGTTCGGCCTTCGTCTTGCTCGGGGTATTCTGGTTTTCGTTTTCGCTTCTCGGGAAAAAATATCTCCCATAGTTTACGAAAGATGCTCTTCTGTATGGTAGTTCTCTCTTGCGGAATGAGAAACTGCTGGAGATATGGGTGGATATCTATATTCACCCGAACTGCTTTACGTGCTGTGGAAATAGCTTCCCCTAAGACCGTCACGTCAAAAGTCTTCTCGTACTGGTTGTGTAGCGCCCATCTTAGACTGCCCACGGCCGCAAATAGTGACCTCAGAGGCCCGTCTCTGGAAGCCTCAGTTACTTTCTCGCGTGCGTCGGACACACCTTCAGCCAAATGATCCAGTCTGGCGATTTCGAGAGCTTGTTCGCGCCCGGGCCAACGATTTTCGGAGATTGGTTTGAATTGCGGGTGGCCTGGCGGTATGAGAGCGCTCGCTTCATTACCTATCCTAATTGCTGCCTCCAGGTCCAATCTATTGTTTCCTAGCCTATACCTGAACTCTATCATCCAATTCAGTCGGTTTAACCGGATAGCCAATTCAGGGTGATGACCTTTAAAAGAGGGAAGAAGAAGCTTCCGCCCGGGAGATATTCCTTCTTTTGCTTCTTCGATAATCTTATCCCAGTCCCCGCAACTGCCCGGTTCAAATTCATATCCAAGATTTATTGCTTGTATCGTCGCGTCTATGGCTTCGATCAACGCTCCGGCATCCTTCGTATTAATGTACTTGAACCATAAAGCATAACCGAGGTCGGCGAGTAAGAAACTTCGATACGGGCTAGTCGAAGGGACCATGCCGGACGCTTTACGTGCATTCGAAATGATTTCTTCGAGATAGCTCTTATCCACTTCCCATTGGCATCTTTCTAACCTCATCCTGATAATATTACCACGTTGAACGGCCTCATCGACGAAGCGGCCAGAATTAACTTCAATGGCTTTGACGACATTTGTAATCGCCGCGTCGAAGTCTTCTTTTTTCCTCGAATTCTCCTCACTCAAGTATGCCTCTTTGGACATAGTCGCCGTTTTGGGGTCGTATTCCTCTCTAGGTGCTTTGTATCTGATGAAGAGCGCGCAGCCTAGGTTGTTTACTGTAACCGCTGGAGTCAGTAATTACTCTTTTGAGTATTTCTAGTGCTCTTAAAACATGCTCGCGAAACACGCTCCCGAGACATTTCGGGAGCGTTGAAGTTACTGGAAAGGGAAGAAAATGGCTCCAGCGGTAACTCACGGAGCTTAGGTTCATTTGGTTTGTCCCACTGATCCATGCGCTGAACTGCTTTTTAAATACCAGAAATTGCCTTATTCAAGTACTTCATATCGCTCGCGTATTCGAATATGCTTAACAACCTAACAATCCAGATGTTGAGAGGGGCTGTCCGAATAGGGCTGTATTCTAGTATAGCATCGATGCTCCCCACGATCGTTTCTAGGCCAATGGGTTTCGGTAAGAGTAGCGGCATTGATGGTATCAGATTTCGTTGATGGAATGCCATCTAGGTTACTAGTTTCCGTACGGTGCAAGCTTTCCAAGTCGTAGGTAGGGAGCGTGTATTTAACCGCTTTCTCCGGCACGGAAACCACTAGCTGTATGGGGGTTATGAAGCCTTGCTCCATGATGAAGCCCCTTATTCGATGCGAATGATCTTAACGTGAAGTATTGCTGATTTGTCGTGATGGCTTAGCTCCGGAGCAAGTGATAGCTCACTATCAGGTATTTGGTAGATATTATCATAAGCATTAGAACTTAAGACTACTGATTCCTTGGGAGGTCTTTCGTTATTATATACTTGAATAATCGAAGTACGCCAAGGGGCCATACGTTGTACGGAGGCTATCACGCAGGGAGAGCTCTGATCTGCACTGGCACAGTCCTACTTGCCAGCTCATATTATATGACTGTAATACCCCCTTGCAGCACGATTCTGCGACGTGCAATTCCTCAGGTTTACGTAAAGCTTTACGCCTTCGCGGTTATTATAACTTGGAACCGGAAGCAGGTCAGTAGCTGCGAAGCTACCACCAATAGTCTAAGGGTTGAGTACCGTAGACTTCCTGTAATGCGCTTGCTCATTATCTATGCGGAGTTTTTACACTTTGTCATCCATTTCAGACAAAGGATGGGCCACACTGACTGACATCCCTAGTAGAAAATACAAGGATCGGGCTATTATAAACGACAGGTGAACAACAAGTGCCTACGTCATGACATCAATATATCCTAGTACAAATGATAGATAGGTAAGATAATCAGCCAATAAATAGGCGTCCATAAAACATGGTCAGGCTTGTTTTACGCCCTTGCTGTTCGGGACGTTAATTGATTTCCTCGTGCTAACAACTTGTACTGGAGAGAACCTTTCCCTAAACAAATGCCAGACCGTAGAGTTTGACGCCCGCTTGGCTCAGCGGTAGAGCGCATCACTAGTAATGATGAGGTCGTCAGTTCGACTCTGGCAGTGGGCATTCTTCATTTTTTTAATAATTTCTTTGACCCAGATAATACAATTACATGTAGTATGTGTGCGTGCGTGCAATGGTTAGCATGGAGCTAGGCCACCTATGTTGGCACTTCAGCACAACTACACCATTGTGTCTAATAAACAATTGTGACATAACTAAGATAGAGAGAGAGAGACCTTTGACAACACATCGTGATAGTTACTATTCAGACTCACCATTTTTCATACCCTAAAGAACCTATTTACTCAGATGAAAACTGTTGAACCAAATTTTGCATTTCTCTTACTCACATTGTTTGTCCTTGGACCCCGGTTTCCTGTACTTCATGTAGACTTATCAAATCCCTTGGCAACCAACACCAAGCCTCATTTCATCAGTAATCTAATGTGCACTAATTTAGCCAAAAGTTTCAATGCCTACTAGTAAATCGAGAAGCCCTCATAGCCCCATCATCCGTCCATAGCTTAGGTATCAAAATGCTAGCAAGGCACCATACAACTTCGGGCGGTTGCCCCTTATCCGGCTCTTAACAAAATACTTAACGAAAGGCATGAGGGGGTGGTAGCGGGTAAATATAGTAGTCATACTTTTACGTACAAGCGTCATTATCTTCAACTTCTTACGTGGCCTTTCAAGCGACCCTAGAAGCCTCGATTTACTCTACATATTAGAAGACCCCGATAAACGCCTCCTACGAGACGCAGTCCGTCCCACACCACCAGCCAAAAGCGTGAACTACTAAACTTGCCTTTCCTTCTTAACCCGATAAATAAGAAGCATATGTCTAGCAATCTTATTTCGTAGCGTTCTTCCGATCTGCATAAATAATCTCAGCAGCTTGTTCGGCCAAGGCGTAAACGGCGGCCTGCAGATGACCAGTGATGACGACTGGAAATACAGACGCATCTACTACGCGCAAGTTATCAACCCCTTTGACTCTCAAGTTGGTATCTACAACTTTTCCCATTGAGAGGCTACCCATAGGGTGTTGGCATGTCCTATTCGCCGGCAAAACCCGTTAGCAGAGTTGCACAGTGGTAATTCATTCTTACTCAATGTGTGGACATACCCCAATCCTGCACAAACACGTGCGTCAATGTAATCGTCCGTAGAGTTCACGGATAAGACCTCGTCAAAGCCTGGTGCTCCAGCTTCTCCGTCGAGGATCTCGCGGCCAATGACTGTAGCATTACTTCCAGCGAACTTGATTTGCATCTTCATAGCCTCACGTGCTACGTATCTGTCCACCGCCGTCCCGAGGTAGTTAGGGTCAATAAGGGGCCCGTCATTGCAGTTAGCTGATGCAAGCTTAATCGAGCCGCGCGCCGTTGGGAGCATCGGGGCAGTGCCAAAGGTGACTAGCGACCCGTCAGGTGCGCCCACAGACATGAAAATGTACTCAACGAAGGTCCGCGGATGTGCTAGAAGATGATGGGTCTTCGGATCCGGGACAAGGCCTTCATCCTCCTCAATTGCTTTAGCGAGACCTTCCTTTGGCACATCGCCACACACGAGAAAGTCGAATGGATACCCCCAGCCGTACTGAGGCTCACTAAACAATGGGTTCGAAGATCCGAGCGCCCATCCTGCCGCGGGGTCTTTGACCTTCCATGCATTGAAGAGTATACCATGGTCAGCTAAGTTGCGCCCAACTTCGGGCTGATCTAGGAGTACGGGAATGTCAAATTCGGCTAATTCTGCGGATGGCCCGACACCCGATAATAGTAGAATCTGGGGTGAACGGAGAGCTCCAGCAGCTAATATAATTTCCTGCCCGTGAATTTCAGTGCCATCAGCTAGTCGGACGCCTACCGCGTTCAGCCCACCAACTCCTGTGGCATGTTTCTTGATCAATATCCTCTCCACAAGTTTATTGGTCAGTACAGTCACCCTTTCGAGTGAATAAACGGATGCGGAGATGATACGCCGACCGTTGTCTCTACCCTCTTGCAACTCTGCAATGCCTAAAGGATTACCTGCATTGCCATCACTGGAGCACACGGAGTTAGTTATCGCCATCTTGAGTATCATCTACGAGCAGCTTGAGAGTTTCTAGACACAATTATCACCAAAATGGAAAGTCTCTGCTCTGAAAGCCGCTAAAACATGGAGAATGAAATAGCCTCAGAAGATACTCACAGACATGGTAGCTCATGGACGCCAAGCTCCTTCCATGCTTGTAGCGTTTTCTCGCGTAACGGAAACTCACGCTTTGTCAAAGTGACTGACTGTATAGGCACAGGCCCCGTAAATCCATGCTGTCCTCGGTCCGAGGCTTCGTTCCAGTGCCTCTCTGACTTTTGCATGAAAGATAGCTGGCCCTGATAGGACCAGCGCTCATCATCTACAATGGAGCCCCAGAGATCGAAATCGAAACTGTGACCCCGAACCCATCCACCTAGCTCAGCAGATAAGTATCTCTTTAGCTATTGGAATCGATTATATCATACCACCGTTGATGACAGTGCCTCCCCCGAGTGCTTTGCCAGTTGCTAGAGGAACCTTGCGACCATCGAGGCGATGCTGACTGACTGTACTGTCCTTCCAGTCGAAGTCACCGCCGATGAGATTAGTCGAATTTGGCCAGACTATGTTAGATTCATTGTTAGCATTTGGCCCCGCTTCGATCACGAGGATCTTGAGGCCGGAGTCCAACTGAGACAATCGGCTCGACACTACTGAGGCAGCGAGACCCCCTCCAACGAATATATAATCCCAGTTTGTATCCTTAACAGCAGATGGGTTTGAAGATGCCATATTTAGTAGTTGTATGCGATAGAGAATATAGTTCTGTTAAGGGCAATGGATGAGATGGACGATGAGGAAGCGATCCTTACAGCTCTATCCCACGCCCCACACCATCCAGCCATTCGGATAGACAGAGCGAGTAAGGCTCCGCATACGCCATATCTTTGTATTTGTGACATGTCTTCCAAGCAACGGAGTTTTGGAACAGTGTAAATTCACCCGGTCAGACCGGCACCTCCTAACTGGCCCAATTTGGTTAGTTGGGCTCGTCTTTGTCTCTCTCCCTTCCCGCTGCTTTCCTTCTCCTGCTAGAACACAGTCCGTGGTCATCCATCATCGAACAGCAAGACTGGTAAATATGGCACTCGACATTACTCTGGTCATTGGAGGTTTCGTTTCTACCTATATCTTTCTTCGTGTTCTTCTATTTTTAACCCAAGATGCTCGGGAACCCCCAATTGTTGCGGCTTCGGTCCCGTTCCTCGGACCCCTATTTGGCCTGGTTTGGGGCAAGGCACAGTACTATGTGACACTCAGGTACATCAATTAAAGAATCGGTCTCTCGAGCTCAACTGACATGAGGTACTCCGTAGGAACAAGTTCCACTTTCCAGTTTATACGCTACGATTACCTTTCTCGCGAATTTATGTCATAAGCTCCCCAGAACTTATCACTCCTGTTCAAAAACAATGGCAAGCTCTCAGCTTCTCACCATTCTCGGCGGGTGCCGGAAAGGTCCTTGGGATGAGCAAACAATCGCTCGAAGTAATGCACCAAGGACTGACGGATCGCGATGGATATAGTGCAAGCTGGGTTCGCCGCATGACATCGGTTTTGGGACCCGGCGAAGATCTTGATGCTATTAGCAGGAGATCGATTGAACTGTTCTTAGATGACCTTAAGACGTTGGCGACGAATGGCAAAACCACAACTGGCTTTTGGGAATGGATAAGGCGATCCATTATTAAAGCCACGTCAGAATCCATATATGGGCCGCAAAACCCACTACGAGACCCAAGGGTCGAAGATGCCTGGAGGTAAGTTAAATCGCCGCCTCTTCTACCTGCTGTGTCGCGCAACAAAAGCGGCGATGGGACTCGTTCATGAGGGTTGCCATGCTATCTAGTGCGTCAATCTTAATCTTGTTGTCGCAGAGTTTTCGAGGCGAAGTTCTTGAACCTTGCCATTTCACCTCTCCCATCGGTGCTGTCAAGAACAGCCTTTCAGGCTCGAGAGATCTGCGCAGCAGCCATGATTGAATATATGAAGAAGGGTGGCTTTGAAAAGGGGTCCAAGCTCGTGAAAATTCGTCATGATGTCCACAAGTATGCCATCTCTCCCTGTATCACACAGGCCACCACAATTAGACATTCCTATGAGCCCCTAACAATACTAACACTTTCCGCCGCAGACACGAGCACGGTTTCCCCTTGGAAGACATCGGCCGAGGTGAGCTTGGGAACACATTTGCGATACTAGGCAACACAACTCCCACGGCATGGTGGTTTCTCTACCACGTTTTCTCCGACTCTAGGGTCCTATCGGACATTCGCGACGAACTCGAGGCCTTCGTTCAGATTGATGTGAAGACTAATACCCACTGCATTGACCTAGCTTGCATCCGCACGTCGTGTCCCATCCTCTTCAGCACATTTCAGGAGATGTTACGCTTTCGAGCTGTCAATGCCGGACCGCGGATGGTGATGGAGGATGTGGTCGTCAACGGCTTTCTTTTCAAAAAGGGCAACGTACTCATGATTCCTGCATCTGTGCATCATACCGACGTCCCTACATGGGGAGAAAGCGCGATGACCTTTGATCACATGCGATTCGCACGGAAGTTCGCGCCAGGCAAGAAGGGCCACAGTCGTGTGGCATTTCGAGCTTTCGGTGGCGGTCACGTCCTTTGCCCCGGTCGTCATTTTGCTAGCATAGAAATTATGGCACTTGGGGCATTGCTGGCACTTCAGTATGATGTCAAACCTGTCTGCGGCCAGTGGACCGAGCCCAAATGCAACAATTCTCCAATTGCGGCCGGCTTGCCTATTCCAGACCACGACATTCCCGTTGAGTTCCAAGCTCGCCACCCAGGTCGACAGTGGAGCGTCACGTTCTCAGGATCAAGCGAGGCCATGGGGATCGTCTCAGAGGACGTGTTAAATAGCACATAACTATATAGGGTGCAGCATCAAAAAGTAACTCAAGTACCATGTATTATTGAGTGTATGTTCTCGTGTGCAACTATTTCAGTTCCGGCTACCTACGCCTCCTGGGATATCAATGAACATACTAGGTTACCGTTTTCGCCCTTCGTCCTTCGTCATGAATGAGTACGTACTGTGAGAACCGAGGCTGCTCGAGGTCATATTGTCTCCTCGAGCCAAAAATGTGCAAGACCTGCGCCAGGCTTGCACCTAGGTCTGTACCGACATCAACTGCATGTTCAAGCTGGGTGGTTCAGCCGCTCATTATCCTCCATTCACTAACTAGTGCAAGAATCACCGTAGTAGTCCCGATCGACGCGATGGCTTGCAATTCACAATGTGTGGAATAGCAGCAGACGTTGCAGCCTACTTGGTCTCGCAGCCCCCAGAAATCTAGCCCGGAAGTTGCAATATCGGGTAGTATCGATTACACTCCAATATCTCACAGGATCTTTCGGGGAGATTGCGACAGCTATGTGAGGCTACGTAGTTAGGTCCGCCACAATCACACTTACTCAAACATTCAGATTTATCCTGGTCGAGGTATTGATGATGAGTCTGAAGCCCCTTGGGTGTTAGAAGTTAGTTATATATATAATATTGAACTCAAAACCAAATATACTAAGATGAACATAACATGGAGATGCCATGAACAGTACGAGAATAGCAGAATGATCACCTACATCGACATCGTCGGCGGTATCATATCCATCCTCTTATATCTTGCTAGACTACAAGGCTTGCGTAAAAATGTTCAAAGCGTGAAAAATGGATGAATTACGACGACACTAGTAGGTCTCTTTATGGGGCAATAAGAAATTAGGCGATGTACGTGCACGAGAAGTTTTGCCCACGGCCTAGATATAGACAATTTTATCATCGCTAGAGTAATCCATTGCAATATATAAGCAGTATCCCCCGGACCCTTTCCTCCCAACGGGGCGACGACATTGGGTCAGGAGAGGCGCACATAATCATCGTAGCGATTCATGTCGAAGGATTCATAACAGTAAGAATGAGAGTATGATTTGCAGCGAGGTTATTTCACGATCAGGAACGGTAAAGGGTGGTAGAACAGTGAGACGGGGTGGCGAATTTGAGATTCTTCTCGTATTCGGTTGCCCGCTTCCGGCTTTTCTTTCTCACCCTTAGTCTTCTTCCATGCGTGATGCCGAACGCCGGGGGGGGGGGGGGACTCGTACTAGTATCACGTCGATGCCGTTCCGAGAGAAGGACCTTGTAACGTTGAACGAAGAAAAAGTGAGTTGGCGACCCTGCATCCGAGACGGGTGTCTCAACTGCTCGCCGGGCCTGTCTCTCCGGCGTCGTGCAGCGCCGGGGGATTCTCACCTAATCTGCTGTAACCCGTCATGTGGCATGACGTTGATCTAACCTCAGCGTGTGGTGGGTAACATACGGTAGGAAATGTATATCGCAATAACTGGATTGCGCAACCGTGACACGGGTTAGGTTACTACTACTTGCCTATTGATGTGGCGCAACGACGACGACGCAATTGCGGTTCGGCAATTGCACCTTCAACAACCGCTTACTTAATTTGTTCGGTAGCCAGGGGAGCTTTTACTGTTGGAATATGGGCACCTGAAGACGAGGCTCGTATGTAGGAAGCGCCACTTAGATTGCTAATACAACAGAAAATCACGCGCTGAAATCCAACATTTATTGCTTACTTGCTGTTACGATTGTTATATAGCGTAAAGCTAGTTTATTAATGTTATAACCGAATATTTTAAACTGAAAAAAAGAAAAAAAAATAAGTTTTAGCATGCATACGATCGATGGAACAGCTTATAGTGAGTGCATGGTAGGCTATCCTTCATATCTACTTTGATTTCCCATCTGCACCCGATGTAGTATAAATAGGATATTACCTAGAAGACATGAGAAGGGCGTCATTTGGATCCCACCAAATTCCCCGAGACGGATTGGCTCGCGTGATGAACTCACCATGGGCATTGCTTTCCCTCTGCGAGTCCTTGCCCATTCTCGTCACTACCAGCCATGCTCGACCATGGGTAATACGCGCGTAGGATGCAGCGCAGGCTAACTTTCTCTAGCAAAAGCATCCATAAAGCGGGATAGGCAATATCGGCGAACAGATCAATCCGTAAGTAACATATATAGATGATCTAACATTTTTACGTCTCTCGAGCTCGGTATATCACCGATAGGTATTTTCCTGGCCTCACGCCGGAGACGCCCCGAAACAAGAGGTCCTCCACTCGACAAGTCTGGCATGCCTGAATCCACCAAGGCGCATAAGATCTACCTTCTAGGCTTAGAGAGTCCTCCAGAATATGACCAAATTCCGTACCCGGCGGTCCTTGTACCGCGGTCACCATCCCCTGAGTTTGGCTCTTTATTCTATTGTTATCACTCATCCTGCTCTTTAGACGATGTAGCCAAAATCACGCCTTGTGAGCGGCATAGGCGGGCTCTTATCATTGGGTTGCTTGTGAGGTACCGTAATAACTGCAGTACTACAGTCGGACAAATCAGACTCGATTGGCTGATGGACGCTTATCCGATCCGAGACCAGGATAAAAGAAAGCTCGTTCTTGAGATGAGTGTGATTAAAGTATCGCATCCTGCTCGAATCACCCCTGAAGCGTATGGCGTTGTTAGTGGTGTCCGGGGGGTTCATATGCATACAACGAGCCGGGGCACGCTAATAACTAGAGTTATACAACGTCAATCTGGACTCTCTACAATTCGTTATTGGCTGTGTAGAAAGCCGTTTAAACGAAGCAATATTAAATACCAGAGTCAGGATCTATCTTCCAGTGGATTGGTCTTGACTTTCATCTGCATAATCTTTCCGCATTGAGCGGAAAGCAACGTCTCCACGATACGAAAGTATGATAAGTTCACCATTTCCCTCATAAACCTCATGTTTTTTACCAGTGACTAAGTCTCCTTTCCCCTCTCTGTCAATAATCTGTATCACATCAAGGATAGACATTGATCACCCTCGCTGGCGCCTGTAGTGCAGATCTGCCACTCCTTGATATCGCAGGTTTCCAGCCACTCAAGATTGTCGGACTCGGTTTGCGCCTCTTTGCACATGAACAGAGAAGTCAGGAGCTCTGCAACATCCACAGGCTCGCGATCCTTGATGAGAGCCGCTTTCATATCGTCCAGGTAGTCTTGGCCTAATATCGGGTCAGCATGGGTTCTCTCTGCGCTCTTCTCGAATCTTAAAAATGGTTCACATCAACTTCCTTGAGTAGATGCTACTGATACGAGCAACGGGGCAATGTCGACTCACCAATGGTCAAGAGGTTGTATCCGCAGTATCTTTTTCCAATCTCGCAATCACTTCGCACGAGTCCTGCCGTGAAAGCGACTGTGGCACAAACGACATATCCAAACCTAGTCATGATGAATGAGATATCTTGTTGGTTCTCTCTTTCCTCTGTAGCTTTGCAAGGTATGAGCATGTGTTTTGACACTTGCGGAAGATGATTCGAGGTCAATGAAAAAATGCTAGCGGGAGGGGAAACTCCAGAGCTTTTATAGACGCGACATCGATATACGGACCATTTCCAGACCTATACTTTTTCGCTTGTTCGTCTCGAATGACCAAAGTATCCTCAGATGCAACAAATAATTCCTTATTTGATAGACCGCTGCTCATGGTTCGTTAATGGCGTCATTCCGTGCTCAATCTAGATATATTTGACGAGAGTTGCCAAGATCATACGAAGGGAAGTGAAGATACTTCAAGCCGGTGAATGGTAAGCAGATCCCGAACAACAAGTATGCCAACCCGGGGGCACGTTACAGCCGCGGATGAGGTCGCTCTTGTGACGCCGATGTCAAAGATGAGGTCGTTCATACTGGGCTCTTCTTCCCGCATAGTGGGTCTTAAGATCTCTGTTCAAGAGCCACTGTATCAGACTACGTCGGTCTATCTCTTCGGCAGTCGCCATGTCACCGAAGTACGTGTGTCCACGACACGCAAGCGATGACGCCGAGATGTTATTGATAGGGTTGGCACATACGTATATGTTATACTGGTGTGCTGTCTCTATCCAGCTGCGGTTGTCGGCTGTCTGCCCGGTGTTTCACAGACCTACCCAGGCTCTCACAAATCTGCACTAACACCAAACTATGGCCTTCTTTCGTTGTTTAATATTACCTCTAAATAAAATATAGAGGAACACGAATTACGGATGTCGAGCGTGCACCGTGGAACATTGCTCTCTTTACTGACACCGGTGAATACTCAAGACAACATCCGCAACGGGCCGAGTGTGTCGACCACGTTAGACTTGTGGAGGGAGTCTGGCTCTAGCTGTGTATATCCGGCCATTGCAATGATGAACATTAATACCGATCAAGTAGGACATCAGGCAAAGTCTCGGCTCGGTAAGGGTCATATCCGATTTATCGACGTCGCTGATCCAATGAACCTATTTGATTCACAGATGCACCGTAAATGTTGATCTTCGGAAGAAACCGCAACACCAACATAATTCATTCTTGTGTTCTCCGGTCGGTCAATTGATCTACAGTTCTAGACTCGACTATGTTTCTCACTCGGGTAATCATGTCATCTAAATGGCTATCCGCTTTTGCCTTTCGTGTCACAGCGCGACGAGTGAGGCATTACGTCCCAGTATATAAAATAGGAACACTTTGCGAAAGAAAATCTTCTGGACACCATTGAACATCTTGCTTCAAATTATATTCACTTATCTACTTGACAATAAGATCAACAAAATCCTACAATTCTCAACATGGCTTTCCTCCAGACCCCCGTTTCTGCTAATGTCTCTGACAAAGCTACTCGCAAGGGCGAGCTTGTCATCGTCGGAACCGGCCTGGCCAGTGTCCGTCAGTTGACTCTGGAGGCTATTTCTTACATCGAGTCAGCCGACTCCGTCTTCTATCTCGTCTCTGACCTTTGTACTGGTCTCTTCATCGAAGAGCACAACAAGAACACGTTTGATCTCCACTCCATGTACGAGACAACCAAAAGCCGCATGGACAGCTATATCCAAATGGCAGAGGTGCGCCTATCCCTATCCGTCGCCACCATTCCAGTTACGACTAATGACTTATGCATAGTTGATGCTCCGCAAAGTTCGCCTAGGAGAGCTTGTTGTCGGTGTGTTCTACGGACACCCGGGTGTGTTTGTCAATCCATCTCACCGGGCAATTTACGGTACGTCTCCTGTCTTCCATCTTCCATGATAACTTATTTCCAATACATCCGCTGATACTGATAGGAAACCCCAGTGCGTGAAATATGTTCTTTTTGGAGCTCTATAATGTCAAGTTAACTAAGTAGTATCTAATTTTGACACGTAGATCGCTCGCGAGGAGGGTTACAAGGCCAAAATGTTGCCCGGTATCTCCGCAGAAGACTGCCTGTTTGCGGATCTCGGGATTGATCCAGCCACATCTAGTTGCGTGTCCCATGAGGCATCGGCTATGTTGCTTCACAAGAAAGCCATCGATACTAGCAGTCACTTGATTGTGTGGCAGCCCGGTGCTGTTGGGGCTCCTGCTATGCAGTTCGAGGTGAGTCGCCATTGGAGCGAGCCGTCGTTCCTCAAATTTGTGACATATCCAGCTCACTCGCCGGCCTTGATAGAATAAGCATTTCCTCCAACTGATTGACCATCTCGAGGAGCACTACGGGGCCAGCCACCCGCTGATCAACTATATGGCTGGTACCTCGCCCATGCAGCAATCCATAATTGATCGCCATACTATTGGTGCTATGCGTGACCCTGATGTCGTGAAGACAGTCACGCCAGCTTCCACATTTTACATCCCCCCCAAGGATTTGCCAGTCCACGACCTCGAGTCCCATTACAAATGGTCAGGTACCTCGGTCAATGAGATTCCCCAGGTTGATGGTATGGTCTTGGCACCTACCTCGGCGTTCAGAATGGTGTTTCCTGAGCTAAAGGTCGCTAAGTCCTACGGAGAGTATGAGTTGGATGTCATCCGTAGAATGGACAAGTCTGGAGCCGCGCTCAAGCAGACTTCAGATCCACCAGTCTCGGAAGCCTTTCGCAAGGCGTTAATCCAGCTAGCGCTCGGCCACCATCAACTCGAGGGCCTCCAACCACAAGAGCGACTCGCAGCTTTGGGCGACCAAGCGGCACTTTTGAGCCCTGGAGAAAGGGCTCTGATCGAGTCTGAACATGGTATATTGAGCGTGGACATCAGGCCAACTGCTCTATCGAACACCACGGTTATAGTAATAATAATGCTCGCAGCAGCCGCTCCTGGTGGGCCTGAGTCACGGAAGCTTATACTGGTCTCTTAGAGCAGGTTGGTCGCAGAGGTTGGATGTGTCTATAAGCCTACGGTTTTGGTACAAGATGCATACCCCAAGCTACCTGACTCATTCAGAATTATGTTGGATGCTAGTTGTGTGGTGCAAAGATTTACTTGATAGCTTTGGCCTAAGATTGTTTATTGATGTTTTACCACAGTATGTGCCTTCGTTTTTAGCTAATGAAGTACGAGTGAGTGAAACGAAGGTTAATTATGGTTCTAAATTTTCCGCCAGGATTACTGTAACCCAATTAGTAAATTCCTCTTTCTTATTTAAGAATAGGTCTAAAACCCCCAGGGCTTGCCAAGACTACTAGGACCTGCCAGGCCAGGACTTCTGTTTGATATAACCTAGCGTACAAAATAGTCTAATATCCGCCAATCTTTTGGCTCAGTGGTATATCTGACAACTTCCGCCAGGAAAAAAAATTAAAAATTAACATACCCGATATTAACACGGGGATTCCAACATAGTAGTTTACTTTTAGCGACTCAATTGATTTATACCCCCTAAGATGTTCATTTGCCAACGCAGCCTTATTAAAATAGCATCAAGCTTCGCATATTAAAAGCTAGTACATTGCATGAACCGGCTTCCAAGGCAGTTAGGCTCGCATCAAGCTAGCTTTTACGGCAAAGTCAGCGCAGCCTTTATCTCCCAACATATACTAGTATACGCATTTTACAGATGAAAATCTTGCTCCCTGCCGACCGCCGCTGTTAATTAGTTAGTAAACGTATAGTTTACACAACTGTTGTCATGCCATAGAAATGCGGCATTGCTTCATCCCACAGGCCGTTTTAATTGGAGACACGAGACAACACCGGTGACTTAGCGGGGTTGGCAGGGGCAGTAGATTTTCCGATGCAAAGAATGCCATTCTATCCAGTAGGCGCTAGAGGCGAAGCGATTGCATGGCTAGCAGCTACAGGAAGGGAAATGGTGGCAAATCATTACCATGTAGATAGGGTTAGCCAGCAAACAGCGGCAGCATGACACGTGGGCTGTGTTCTATCAAATACTTGTTTAATCACCTAGGTAAGTAGTACTTCTCTTCACTTCCTTGCGGCCTAGAGTTAGGCATTTATCCTAAAAGAAACCTCGTCCATCAGTTTCTCGAAATAAATTTCCCTTTCAACATAAACCAGCCTCCAGGTGCGTCTACACACGTATAATCACCTCCCATCACCAAACTGAGGCCCGATCTCTCGCAGTAACTGTTCTTGCCGTCAATTAATGCAACACAAGGCGCAGCGTCCACAATGCGGCTCTTACGAATCCGCGATGATGGGACTCTTACTCTAACCAAGGACATCGTTCGTAATGAAGACATTCCCCCCTATACTATTCTGTCGCATACTTGGGGAAGGGACGACCAAGAGGTGTCTTTCGCCGACATGATTGCAGGCAAAGGAAAAGATAAGCAAGGTTACCGAAAGATCGAATTTTGTAGTAACCAGACGCAGATCGATGGGCTCCGGCACTTTTGGATCGATACCTGCTGCATTGATAAAACAAGCAGCGCTGAACTCACTGAAGCTATCAACTCCATGTTTTGTTGGTATCAATGTGCGAGAAAATGCTACGTTTACCTAGCTGATGTCGGAAAAGGAATGAGTGTTAATCAGGGTGAGAGCGCTCTCGGATCCGACTTGGAGAGAGAGCTTCGTGCGAGCAAGTGGTTTACTCGTGGCTGGACACTTCAAGAGCTGCTTGCGCCACGCTCGGTTGAATTTTTCGGTTCTGGCGGCCAGAGACTAGGTTCTAGGCAGTCACTAAAGGGACTTATCAGTAAAATAACAGGAATTGCGATCAAGGCTTTTGAAGGGAAACCAATATTTTCTTTTCAGATCGAAGAGCGTATGTCATGGTCAAAAGGGCGAAAAACAACACGACCAGAAGACAGGGCATATTCATTACTTGGCGTGTTTGGAGTTTATATGACCTTAATATATGGAGAAAATGAAACGAACGCATTCGAACGCCTTCGGCAAGAAATCCGTCGACATTATAAATGGGTCTTTGATAGACTTCCCATCGCTGAGGGTTCTGCGTTTGACGCTCATTCCAAAGAACCCTATCAAACATGTCAGCCGGACACGCGGACCGAAATCTTACATCACATAGACGACTGGATGAAAGATATGGACGGCAAGACCATATTCTGGTTGAATGGGATGGCTGGTACGGGCAAGTCAACAATCGCACGAACAGTGGCGCGCCGCGCTACTGATAGTGAATATCTTGGCGCCAGCTTCTTTTTCAAGAGAGGTGAAAGAGATCGAATTGACACTTCAAGATTCTTCTCGACAATTGCAGCCCAGTTGGCTAGAAAAGAACCATCGTTTGCATACCATCTCGGATCCATTTTAAGAGAAGATTTAGCTCTTGTTGAGGCGGGATTAGAACGGCAGTTTGAAAATCTGATTATCGAACCGTTCTCTAGAGCGTTCGGAAATGTTGGAAGCAAAGGCAAAATGCTTATAGTGGTTGACGCTCTAGATGAGTGCGATTCGGAGGCGAATGTTAAGCAGGTCATCGACCTATTCTCTTGCGCGAACCGTATACCAGGACTGTCTTGGCATCTACGAATCTTTGCAACAAGCCGACCTGATATCCCCGTGCGGTTAGGTTTCGAAGCTGTTCACGGCACATACGAAGACCTTATTCTTCACGAAGTACCCGAATCGATAATCCAGCAGGATCTATCTATCTATTTTCAAAAAGAGCTAGCAACCATTAGAACGGAGTATAACCGTTCGGTATCTACCAGCCGACAACTACCAGCAGATTGGCCCAATGTCACGGATGTGCAGACCCTTGTATCTATGGCTACACCTCTTTTCATCTTTGCCGCCACTATAGTCCGTTTCCTCACAAACCGGAGATATGGTAATCCTGATAAAAACTTGCAGAAGGTTTTAAGAGATCGTACCAAGAGCCAAGAGTCGAAACTGGACGACACATACCGGCCGGTTTTGGACATGATGCTAGTGGGATTACCCGAACGGGAGAGAACTGAAGCCTTACAAGAATTCCAGGTTATCGTAGGTTCTATCGTGGTTCTTGCCGAGCCTCTCCCAGCTTCGGCCCTAGCAGCCTTAGTTGACCTACCGCAAGCTAGTGTGGACGATAGATTAGACATGTTTCATTCGGTACTCGACGTTCCTTCCACGCCAACATTACCAGTTCGACTACTGCACCTCTCTTTCCGCGACTTTTTAACAGACCCGGGCAAGCGGGAGCAACATGAATTCTGGATAGACGAGAAGAGTGTTCATAAAAGGTTAGCTGCTGACTGCCTAAAAATTATGGATACAGATCTACGAAAGGATATTCGCGAACAGAGGCGACGCTATAAAATTTATGACTGGGATTGTGCAGTTAAAACCAAGGAGACTACGCAATCAGCCATGACTATGCGACCAGACATGACTCTGCGACCAGCCATGGCATATGCGTGCCGCTACTGGGCAGATCACCTAAAAGAGGCCGGTGGTAATATTTGCGAGGATCAAGTGTACAGCTTTCTTCATAGGCACTTTCTTTACTGGTTACAGGCGCTGGCTATTGAAGGGGAGGTCTCACGGAGTGTTGAGATTGTAAAGTGGTTGTATGAAACCTTGAGTTTCCAGGTACGCCACGATCCACCGTGCTTGAGCTATGCATACACTTACGGTAAACTCTATAGGGGACAGGAGACACACGCTTGTCACGATTCCTTGCTGAGGCAAATTCCTTTATGCAGAATAGCAGGCATATCTATAAAGTGGCCCCTATTGATATATATATCTCAGTCATTCTAATGGCTCCAAAGGGGGGGATTATCAGGAATATGCTATGCTAATACAGTGCTGATCTGACCAGGGGGTCAAGTTGATTAGATAAGGAGGTATTGCGTTGAATTCTTTGTTTTTATATACAAGTATCCTATTCCCAGCTTTAGTTTTCACCTTTAAGGGAACCTCCACGGAACTCTCCATCCTCACACAATAAGTAAGCCCCCCTAGTCACGGGCCCTAGGGCTGCGGGCCACCCAAATTTATTTATTTTACATACAAAACTACCAAATTTGGTATAGTTAAAAGAAATCGGAAAAATGTGGGGCTAGTATAATAAAATGTAAAAAAATCGGGGTATTTATAAAAAAATTAGAAAAAAATACTATTACTAATAAAAATATTAAAATAACCCTAAAAAACGTAATATTTTTCTAGAATTTTAAAATCGAAACATTCTCCTATATAAATTACTAGTAAATCTGTTAACACGGTATACAATAAAAAAAAAACGCTATACTTAAAGATTTTTTTATATTTTAATAAAAAAATACTAAAATTAAAAAGAAATAAGATTTAGTTTTAGTTTATTAAAAAATATTTTAATTCGAAAGCTATTTTTTAATAGCTATTTTATTTAATTAATAATAAATAATATACCGTTATTTTTCTATAGTTTTTTTAGGGTAAGTTTATATAGGAATTTGCACAGTGCGTAAAACGGTACAATTTACTATACAAACTTACCTTAAAAAAACTACGGTAAAATAACAATATATTATTTATATTTAATTAAATAAATTAGCTATTAAAAAACAAGTTTTAAATTAAAGTATAATAGTTATTTATATTTTATAAACTAATTTTTATTTATTTTTAGCCCCACTATAATATTAAAATATTTAGTTTTTTAAACCTAAAGCTCGAAAAAAAATTTATATAGTTAACAGATTTACTAGTAATTTGTATAGGAGAATGTTTCGATTTTAAAATTCTAGAAAAATATTACGTTTTTTAGGGTTATTTTAATATTTTTATTAGTAATAGTATTTTTTTCTAATTTTTTTTATAAATACCCCGATTTTTTTACATTTTATTATACTAGCCCCACATTTTTCCGATTTCTTTTAACTATACCAAATTTGGTAGTTTTGTATGTAAAATAAATAAATTTGGGTGGCCCGCAGCCCTAGGGCCCGTGACTAGGGGGGCTTACTTATATGGTGCTTTTCTTGAAGTCCTGACTTTATGATAAATCTCTAGAAGTGTTAAGATGGCACTAGCCAGGCCTCCAGAGTACGGACCGTGTTGATTAGCGCGAGCCGATTCAATGGTTCGATACGAGCTATCGAGTTAAGGAAGTCCATAGTATATTCAAGCACACCACTTAACAGGAAGGTAATAGTTGTCAGATATAAAGGCTGCGCAACCTACACCCTAATATAAAGGGAGTTACTATAATAAGCCTAGTGTATAGTGTTTCAATATCAGTATTGCGAATTTTATACGTAATACAGTTAAAAGAAAAGAAAAAGAAAAAAACCAAGGCTACGCTATAACCTACGGGGTGGGCATCCGAGCACCGCCGGAGGCTGCTTAACTGGCCGGCAAGTCTTGACATAACCTGACACAACCTGACGGGACTGATAGGAACCTACCTACTTATTTACTAACTTGGCAAGCAGATTGCCTTACCTAATGTAATGGCACTAGCAGAAGGGATATATGGAAATAGAAAACGAAAAATAGATTTATAACACTTAAAAAAAACTCTAGAAGAAAAAGCAAAAAAAAAGAAATAAAAATAAAACCTAAATAGCAGTATTTTTTTAATAGCTAACTAGCTAAAAAAAAAAAAAAACTAACAAAGCTAAAAAAATAGCTATTTATATTAAATATAAGTAGGTTTTTAAACCGGGTTTTAGTTATATAATATAATAACTTTTTTTAAAGATTATATTAACTTATGTTTTTATAATATTTTTATTTTTTTTATAAATATTTTATATTTTTTTTTTAATATTTTATATGTTTTTTTTTAATGTTTTATTTTAATTTTTTTTGTTTATTACTAGTTTTTATATAAAAAAACAAAAGCAGTATATTAAATAATGTTTTTTAAAAAAACAATATTATTTAAAAGCTTGTTTTTTTTTATTAATAATAATATAATTTATATAATAGCTTTTTTATATAATATTTTTTAGTTAATAATATAAATATTGTTTTTAATAATAAAAAAATAAACAAAATTAATATATATTAACTATAAAAATTTTGTTTTAATTATAATATTTTATTAATATAAGTTTTTTTATTATAGGTATTAAAATATACTTAATATTTATATTTTAAAATTTATAGCTTTAAAATTTAATATTTGCTAAGTTAAATTTATATATAAAAGTTATAGCTTAGTTATAAAATATAATAATATTATAATTAAAATAATAAATTGCTTTTTAAGCTTAAATAAGTTATACTAAAAACTTTGCAAGTTTTAATATAGTTTAGTTAATAATATAGTTTATAATTTATTTTTTAATTATATTATATATGTTTTTTTATAAAATAGTTTATTTATATTTAAGCTATTTAACTTATATAACAATATTTAGTTTAAGCAAATTATTAGCAAAAAAAGTTTAAAAAATTAAATTAGCAAGTATTTTATATTTTATGCTATTTTACTTTATAGTTTTTTAAGCTTATTTTTTTTTAATATATGCTTTTTATTATTAAAATTTAAATTGCTATTAAATAATTTTAAGTTTATTAAAATTAATATTAATATATTTTGCTATAGTATATATTAAAATATTATTTTATTTTTTAATTTTTTTAAAGGTTTTTTATAAATAAAAAGCTTAAATAAACTTAATAAATTATTTAGCAATATTTTATTTAAGTATTATAAAGTTAAAATTAATAATTATTATAATAAATATAAGCTTTAATAATAATTAATAGTTTTTAATATAATAAAAGTTTTTATAATTAAAATATAAAAGTAGCTTATATTTTAGCTGCTTTAGTTTATATATTTAATAGTATTATAAATAATTTATTATTTAATAGTTTTTTTTAAAGTTTTAAAAAGCTGTTTAATTAAAGCAAAAGTTTTTTAGTATAATTAGCTAGCAAATAAATTTATTTTTATAATTATGTTTAAACTAAATAGCTATATTATTAATAATAATAAAATTATAAATTATTTAAGTTATATTTATAGCTTTAAATAGTTTATTACTAATAAATTTAATATTATAGCTTTATATTAAATTTAATATAATAATTTTTAATTTAAAACTTTAAAAGTTATTAATTATATAAATTTAAACAAATTTAAATATATATTTTATAATTAAAATATTTTATATTTATTGTTTAATTATTTATATTTGCGTTTTATAAAAAGCAAAAATAATAATTTTAAAGCGTTTGTTATTTTTATATATTAAGCAAAATTTATAAATAAAAATAACTAGGTTATAAATATATTTAGTATATTTAAAATTAATTTTGCTAATATTTTTATTGCTTTTATTAATATTTTTTTTAATGTTTAAAAAAACTATTAATTTATTTATGTTTAAATTAATAATTAACTTAAAAAATTAATATATAAAGTTAATAATAAAATTATTATGTTTATATAAGTTTTTTATTATTTGTTTATTATAAAAAGTTTTAAATATAAAATTAAAAATATTTTTTTTAGCTTTATAGTTAATAATAAATTTAAAGTATAATAAAACTTATATATATTTTAGTTAATAAGCTAATAATTATTTAAATTATTTTGCAAATAAATTTAAAAAAGTTTTTTTTTTGTTTTTTTTTTTATAGCTTTAGTTAAAAAAAATAAAAAGTTATAACTATATAGTATTTTTAAAAAAAATATATATTAATATATTTAAATATTTTATAAACATAATAAAAATATTAAGTTTAGTTATATAAAAAGCTTTATTAATTTAAATAATTTATAGGCTAATTATTTTAAAAAGCATAATATATATTAATAAAATATAAACTATAATATTAGCTTATTTATATAAAGCTTTAATAAGTTAATTTATAAGCTTTATATATAGCTTTTAAAAAAATTACACTTAAAAATTAAAATTTTATTTTTTTATATTAAAATTAGCAAAAAATTAAATAATATAAAAGTTAGCTAAGTTTTAATTAATATATTTATATACTATAAATTTAATGCTTTTTTTAAACTGCTATAAAAATATATTAGCTATAGCTATAATATATTTTTAGCAAACAATAGTTATAAATAATTATTTTAGTTTAAATAATATAGTATAATTTTTATTTTTATATATTTTTTTAAAATTTAATAATATATAGCTAATAGTTATTATTATTATTAATATTTAAATAATATATAGGTTTATATATAATTATAGTTTTTTATATATTTAATTAATATTAGCTATAATATTATTAAATTATATATTAGTTTATTTAAAAATAAAAGTAATAATTTATTTGTTTAGCTTAAAATAGTTATTTAAAAGCTAAATATTAAATATTAGCTTTATAGCAATATTAGCTTAATAATTAACAATATTATTTTAATAATTATTTATAATAATAATAAAAAAAACATTATTATTATAGTTATTAATATTAAAATTTTAAAAATATTATAGTTTAACGTATAACAAATATTATAGTTTAGCATATAATAAATATTATAATTTAGCATATAATACTAAAGCATATTTTTAGGCTTTGGCCTATTTACAGTCACTTGGTAATTTGTGTTTTATATACTATGGTACAATCGGATGTTTATTGCTAATTAACTAACCTACTTTTAAAACTAACCGCCAGATTGAAACCTTAAGCTAGGCTTTCCGTTAAGCTGCAATTTTTAATAACGCCTTTAACGCCTTTTTTTTTATATAAATACAATAGAAGCTAAAACGCTAAAAATAGCTTTCTCCTTTGCAATAACGCCCTTTAATTAAGCTTTAAACAGCAGCTGCAAAAACGCTTTTGTTGCGCTTTTATTTTAAGCTGTAGGCAAGTTACTAAAACTTAGCTATTAAATTATTTAACCTGCTGTTATATAACAAGTTAACTGCAACATTAGTATTTAATTATGCTTTAAATTTATATACTTGTTAACTTTTTAAAATACTTTAATAAAAACTTTTTTTTTAATATTTTTAGTTTTATATTAGTTTATTTTGCTTTAGTTTATTTTAGTTTTTATTATAGCTTTATAAAATTTTAAATATTAGCAATTGTTTAAATATACAAAAAAATAAATAACTATAAAATAGCGTTTATAAATATTATTAAACTTATTAATATTTTAAATATTAAAATTTTTAATTGTTTTTAGCAATTTAAAAATAGTTTTAGCTAAAGCTTTGCTTTAAAAGCTTGCTATAGTTATTAATAATAATAATAGTATTATTATAAAACATATAGTAGTAATAAAAGTATAATTATAATAGCAGTAATAAAAAGTAAAAAAAATAATTATTTTATAAAGCTTTCTGCTTACTTTTTATTTTTATAATATTTTTATTTAAATTTAAGTATATATAGTATATTAAATAAAGTTTAGTTAGCAAGCTTAAAATAGCTACCTTTTTGCTACTTTTTTAGCTAAAGTTTAGCAATTAAGCATGTTAGTTTTTTTTTTTATATGTTGCTAGCAATTTATAATAAAAAAAAGTTTAGCTTAGTATATATGCTAAGTTTGTTTTTATATTAACTTTAACGCTTTATTTTAGTATAATAAACTTATTTATATTGCAGCTAAAAGTTTAAAGCTGCGCTTATTGTAATGGCTATATAGAATAGTTTTGGTAAAATTATAAATAGTATTTTTTCTGCAGTAGGCTTAGTGTTTAAAGTTATTAAAAATTTATATTGTATTTATATTATTTATATAAATAACTATATAGCAATAATTATATATTTACAACTAACTTTATTATATAAAAATAACTAGGTGCAAAAAAAAAGCAAGTATTATATATTTAATATTTTAATAAAAATTAAACTATAATACTAAAGTATATTTTTAATTTATAATTATTATATTATTTAATTAAACTATATTTAATAAGCTAATAATATTATTTAGCTTTTTAATATTTAGCTATATTATTTTTAATAAGCTTAATATACTATTATATATTATAATAATATAATTAAGTTTTAAAAATAATAGTATATTATTTATATTTAGTTTAAAAAAAGTTTATTAATTTTTTAAGTTTATAAGTTTATATAAAAATATTTTAATTATTGCTTTATTTTGCTTAATAAAATTTAACGTTAAATTATAAACAATTTATAGCTATAAAATAATTATAGTATTAATAATAAAAATAACAATAATAATTTTATTATTAATATAGTTAAATTTTTTAATAGTTACTATAGTTAAAAAGTTTAAAATAACTTATATTTTTTTAAACCGGCTAATATTTTTTGCTTAAGCTATAATAGTAAATATTTTTAAAGCTTAAAAATAGTTTGTTTATTTATTACTGCTTATTTTAGTTTATTTGTTATTATTTTTTACAGTTTTTTTATTATTATTTGTTTTAGTTTATTTATTATTATTTTTTTTAGTTTATTTATTATTATTTTTTATATTAGTTTATTTATTACTGTTTTTTTTAGTTTAATTATTATTATTTTTTATAGTTTTTTTATTATTGTTTATTTTAGTTTATTTTTTATTATTTTTTTTAGCGTTAATTAATATATTAGCATATTTTTTATTATTGCTAAAGTTATTTTAGTTGCTTTTATTATTAACTAGTTTAACTTTGTTATTTTTAATATTATAATTTTTTTATATTAATTAAATTGTTTTTTAAATAAATTAATTATAATAAGTTTAACTTTTTTAAACTATTATTTGTTTATTTTAAATAAAAATTTTAGCTGTTTATTAACTAGTTATTTATTAATTAGCTATTTATTAGCTAACTGTTTATTAACTAGTTATTTATTTTAAGCTATAAACTAAGTTAAAATAATATTGTTTTTTAGTTTAAAAGTAAAAATAGCAGGTTTTTTTTTATTAATTAGTTTTTATATAAATAGTTTTAAAAAATAAATAATAATTTTAGTTTTATTATTATTAAAAAAACTAATAATTAGTTTAAGTTTATATAATATTAATTTTAGTTTATATATAATAAAATAATATTATTTATTATTAAACTATAAATATTATATAAAAATAACATTAAATTTATTTTTTATAATATTTTATAAAAAAATATATTTATTGTTAACTTTTAAGTTTTTTATAATAAAATAGCAAATAATAATAAAGTTAAGTTTATTATTAAAATTAAATTTAAATTTAATTTATGTTTGCTTAATTTATGCTTATATATTTAAAATATTAATATAAATATTTATTATAAAATATATATATTTTTTTTGCTAGTTTTTTAAATAATTAGTTTAATAAATGCTAAATAGCTAAAAACTAGCATAAATTAAAATATTTAATATATTTAACATTAAAATTTATAAAAAAAAAATAAAACAAAAAAAAATTATTTATGCTTTTAAATAATACTATTATATTAATAATAGTATATATTTTTATTTTTGTTATATTTATATAAATAACTTGTTTAATAATAATAATAATATTTAAGTTATTTATTTTAGTTTATATTTTTTAAATATATTAAGCATTATTTATTTATTTTATAATGTTTAATATTAAAATATTAATTTTAATAAGTTTATTTATACTTTATTAAACTTTTTAATAAAAATATAATAGTATAAAAATAAAAAAGCTTATATTGTTAACTAATTTTTATTGCTTAAAAAAACAAATATAATAAGCTTTATATATAAAAAAATTATTAATAACTATTAATAACATAATAAAATAGTTTATATTTTAAAACATTTAAACTTAGTTTTTAATATATTTTTTATAAATAACTTTAAATTTATATAGTTTACTAAAATATTTTTAAAAAATAAACTATATAGTTTATTTATTAATAAAATTAGTTTATATTATATTATTTATATATAATAATATAACTATATTAAAATATTAAAATATATATGTTTATTATTATATAATATATTTTTAGCTAATATTTTTACCGATTTAAATAGCTTAAAATAAGTTTTTAAACAAAAATTAAATAGCTTTTTTTATGCTTATTTTTTTTTAAAAAAATTAAAGTAAATTATAAGTAATATTTTTAAAGTTAACTTTTATATAATTTTTTTTATAAAGCATATTTAAAATGTTTTATTTAAATATTAAAATAACAATTTATATAATTATATATTTATAAACTATAATATTATAAACTTTTAAAGCAATAATATAAATTATAATATAACTAATAAGTTTAATAAATTTTTTTATATATAAAAGCTTATAAAATATGCTATATAAAAGTTTAATAAATTTTTTAATAATGTTTATATAATTTTTAGCTTTTTTCTATTATTTAAACTTTATATTAACATAATTAATAAAGTTTTTAAATTTATTAAATATATTTTTTTTATTATAAATTAAAAGTTTTTAAAAAAAGTTAATATTATAAATAAGCTATTTTTTGCTAAAAATATTAGCTATTTATATAGCTTTATAGTTATATATAAAAATAACAATTTTAAATAGTTATAAAACATTAATATTGTTTATAATTTTATTAATATTTTTAAAAATATTAATAAAGCTTTATTTAAATATTATAATAAGTTTATTAACTTTATTATTTTAATAAATATATTTAATTTTGTTTATTATTATAAAAACGTTTATAATAAATTTAATAAAAAAACTATTATAAAAAATTTTTTAAAAAATATTATTATATTTATAAGTTTTTATTTATACTTAAACTTTATTATATTTAATTTTAAAAAATTTTAGCTTTTTAACAAAAGCTAAATATTTTATAATTATATTAATAAAAGTTATATATTTGCTATTTATATTTAACTAATAATTATATTAAATATATATATAACAATAACTAAGTTTTATATTATTAATTTTTATAATAATATAATATTTTAATATATTATTTATGCTTAATATTTAAATATAGTTATAATAATATAAAGTAATAATTATAACATTTTTTTATTTTATTTTTTTAAATTTAATATTTATGTTTTTAAATAAAATATAGTTTATAATATAAGCTATTATTATAAAAATATATAATGTTTTATATTTGTTATATTTATTAATATATATAAATCGTTAGGCTTTTTTTTTGTTATATTTATTAATAATATTATTAAAGTTAAAAAAACTTTTTATTAGCTAAAATTAAAATTTAATTTTAAATTTTATTTTTTTATTAAATAAGTTATTTTTATAATATTTAAAAAAAATTATAATATAAAAATAATAGTTTATAAAATAAAAATTATACTATTTATAAATATTATAAACTATATTTTTAGTAATAAAATATTAGTTTTTTTTATAACTATATATATTATAATATATATATATATATTTAACGTTTTTTTTTAAATAATTAATATAACAATATTAAATTATATTATACTTTTTGCAAAAAAACTTAAAATAAACTAAATAAATATATTGCTATAATAATTTATTATTTTTATAAATAAGCTTAATAATATAATTATTATATAAAAAAAAAATTAAATATTTTTTGTTAAATTTATAAAAAACTAGCTTAAAAACTAGTTTATTAGCAAAGTTTAATATTTATATTTTTAATACTTTAATATAAAATTATAAATTAATATTATAAATAGCTAATTAAATAAAATTGTTAATAAAAATAAAATTAATATTATTAAAGTTAATTTTAAAATAAAAGCAACTTTTTTTATTAATTATAAAAAAAAATAAAAATTATTATAATTATTTTTTTTTAGCATAAATAATTTTAATAAAATAAATAGTTTTGCTAAAAAATAATTATTATTTAATTATAAAAAAAGCTTAAAAATAATATTATTTTTAGTTAAAAAACTTAAAAAAGCTTTTAAAAATATTAAAGTTTATATTATTTATAATAAAAACAATAAATTTTTTAAAAAGCTTATTTTTTTAAGCAAGTTTTTAAATAATTAAAAAGTTTTTAATAAAAATAAAAACAATACTATTTTTTACTAAAATAAATTAATTATTTTTAATTAAAACAAATATAATTATAAATTTATATTTAAAAATTAATAAATAAACTATAAGCTTTTTAAAAATAAAATTATATTTATATTAAAAATTAACTTTATATATATTATAATAGTTAAACTTTAAGTTTATTGCTGTTTAAAGCAATATATAAAAAAAAAACTATATTATAAAAAGCTTTATAATATATTTATAAGCTATATATAATAAAAACTACTTAAACCTAGGCCTTTTTTAGGTTTTTAAAAAAAGTAATAAATGCTAATTGCTTTATTATAATATTATATATATATAGTATATAAATAGTTAAAAGTGCTTTTTTGCGCTTTATAAATTAACTAATGCATTAATATTTTGCTAGCTATTAGCGGCCTATATTTTTGCGTTAGCAGCCTATTTGCAGCTATGTTATACCCGGCAAAACAATTAGCAAAGCAGTAAAATAGCTAATATATAATAATTTGGTTGTTAGCAGCTATATATATTGCTAAAAGCTGTACTAATAGCTATTAATAGCTATATATAGCTGCTAGTATATAGTAATAGGTAATCGGTTATGTAAGCAAAAAGCTTAGCTATATATAGCTTATATATAGCTTGCTTTTTTATTTTTGTATAAAAAGGTTGTTGCTTACTTTTTTGTTTGTTTGCTAAGCTTTGGTTTAGCTATTTAGTTGCAGTTTATTTATTTGCTTAGGTGGAAACTTTATATATATTATAAAAGGTATAATATTATAAAAAATATATTATTATAAAAAATATTTTATTATAAAAAGTATAATAAAAATAAATAAATAATAAAAAATATATAAGTTATAAAAAGTAAATAAAGTATAAAAAAAATAAACGTTTTTTTTATATAAATATATAAGTATATAATAATTATAATATAAATAAAAGTTATAAAAATATATAAATATATAAATATATAAATATATAATAATTAAAAAAAATTATATATTATTTTAATAGTTATTATATTTATAAAAATAAAAAAATATATAGTTAAAATAATAATATAATTAAAAAAAATATTAAATATAAAAATATAAAATATTTAGTTATTTTTATAACTATATATATATAATTTACAAAAAAAATAATAATAATAAATAAAATATTTATAAACTTTTTTAAATATTTATATAAAATAATT